>VYZV01009855.1:8724-32068 GCA_013401275.1 Pandion haliaetus | reverse complement strand
AAAGAAAGTAGATCTGAAGGGATGACATGATCCATGGACATTTGATGGCTGAACATTATGACATGACTGAAGGAGAACCAGGCAATGAAAAGACATGCGAGGCCCTTCCATTGTGTCTTTCAATGTCAAGCCCAGATGCATTTGTTCTCAGCTCTCTATATTTAAAACAAAAAGGGCAGGAAGTTAACCTGGTAAACAGTTTTTCGCTTTAAAGAGACCTACATTTTTTTGCAGGATTATTTTACAGTAGTAGCACACTCCCAGTTTTGCTTTACCCATATTTCTGAATACTATACAGTTTAACACATTCATTTTATTACCCTACTAAATTGTGGAAGATACATTGACAAACCTGTTTTCAGTTACCATACCTTGTACTTCTTCTGTTTGCTGACAGTATATTCTATTTTAGTAGTTGGTTATGAATTGCCTTAAGTCATCTGAGCTGCATGATCCAAAGATGTTCATATTTCTTTCCTTCCCTGATGGCAAAGAACTACTTTCTTTTCACAGTCTTTTTTTAAAAATTATAATTAGTCTAGAGCCTTGCCTCTACACTCATTCATCATTCTCTCCTATTAGTCTTATCACTCCGTAGGGCTTGAGAGAATTGGCTAGTAACATCACCAGTAACTCAAGTTTGAAATAAGGCTATCAAAACAGATAGGCTTACATGCCAACTCTTTGGACAAAGTGTAATTGTAAAGAATGGGGCAAAGTGGTAATGAGAGGAAAAGCTTCCACCTCTGGGAATCCTGCTGTGCTTCTCTCACTTTTCTGTACTTCTACAGGCAATTTTCTGTTGCTCAACAAGTACAAGGCAAAACCAATGATAAGAAATTTAAGTTAATAATTTAATTTATGCTAATGTTTTCCTGTGTTGGTTATTATACTAAATATTTATTACAATATTTTGAAGTAAGCATCATGCTTACAGTTCTAAGCTCTGATATATGAAACTGATTTTGAGATGACTTTAAAGAGCCTCCTTTGCAAATAAATTGTCACTCTTCTTTTTTTTTTTTTTTTCATAGAAGTTATTCTGTTGTCATGATCTGCAGCTTTTGATACCACCAAAGAACAAGGCAACAGGAATGGGGAGATAGAAAGTTTTTCTCTCTGATCTAGTAGTAAAGAAAATACAAGAAGCAAATTGCTATTAAACATGTTATTATATTTTGCTGCTTTTTAACATGTCCTAGAGTGCATTAAGGATGCCTTTAAGCAATGGAAGCTCTATTCATGAACATGATGAAAATTATAAAATCACAGGTGTTTACAAACAAGCTATTACTAAGCTAATGTAAAGTATTACACAGTCTTAGGAAATCAACTTTCAGATCACAAAACAACCTCAGATCTTCTGAAATTTAAGCAACTTAATCAACAGGAATTTCTACTTCTTAGTTGTTTGATTATGAGTAATTAAAGAATCTGAACATTTTTGAAGGCTGAAGGATTACCCATAGTGGCAGAAAATGAATGTGTCAGCTTATCCAACATTTTCATAGCCTATATATTCCAAATAGCCACAGGAGGCTCAAGAAATGGTTTTTCTTCTTTACATTTTAAGGTAACATTTTTAGACATCTGTAGTCATATTCAGAGACAGGGACTGACATTACTTAAAATACGTAAAATTTAAATAGTTAAATCTAAGCTAGATTTCCCTTAGAAGTAATAAAGAGAACTGTCATTTCTGAGGTGTGCATCTTCTGAGCAAATGCAGACAAGCTAAGATAAATACACCTTAAAAGTAATTATTTCTCTTTATTGACTCCACAGAGTTCCTAAGTTGACTGTCCAAGATGACCAAATGAATTCTTCCCAGAATCAGAGCACCATAATGCAGTGAAAACTAAAAGCTTCATCCTCATAGGATCACATAAGATCTTAGAATTAGGTATGTAGGCTTGTTGTAGTCATTACTAAGAGAAGGGCACATCTTACAGTTATGCTGATCAGGACAATTCCCAGAAACATGTTTGAGCACCTGCCCTTTTGTGAGATACAAACACCTCATTCCGTGTTCCTCACTAGATTTGGGTTATAATTCCCTTCAAACTACAGACTTTGGCTTTTTTTCCTGGACTCTGACAATCATTCCTGCATTCACAATAGTTCATCCTCAGCAGACTCATTCAGAGATTTCCCCACACACACACACACTTGGAAATATTTAGTGGAGTGGAATAATGAACTTGAGGAGGACTAGAACTCATGTCTCTCGCTCAGTGGTGACTGCTCCAGCCACTTGGCTACTATGCAGAAGTAAGCAGCTGCTCCACTGCCAGCTGTGTTTTGAAGAACTGGATTGCTGTGGTGTCTTTGTATGCCAGGCCTGTTCTTTGTCCGTCAGACCTGCTCCAGGAACTTAGGCAAGATTAGGCATCTTCTCTAATAAGAAGATGAATATCAGTAGACCTTAGGAGGAAGCTAAACATCTAGTTCTACCTAACAATGCACCTCTGTGGATGCAGGGAAACCACGGGTTAGTTCACATGGGTCATACCTATATTAGCCAACTAAGGGAGCCCAGAACGGTTCTCTGACATTAAGTCCAATAAGCATAGGAATATTAGCTAAAATCTTCAGTCACCCGAAAGAGGATGCCTGACTCCAGACTGCCTATTGGGAAAAGTGCCCAGCCTTTCCTAACTCCTAAACAAGTCTGGGAATTGTATGGGGGAGCGATAATTTAATAATAACATTGAGATACAATTTTATTTAAACAATAATAAATAATTAATAATAATAGGTAATTTAAACAAATATATTGTGTCAAGATACTAACATCAACACAATCCAAAGGAAATATTTGTTGCAAGATGAAGAAACCATTGAACATGGGCACTTGTGTAATTAAGTGGTTCCTAAAAGAAATTTTATGAGCTGCTCTTTTGCATTTAAAAATAGGCTATTTGAATCACTTTCCTGGACAGGAAACCATCTCCTCCATAATTTGAAAAAAATCTTCAGTAAACCTAGATTTATGAATTCAATTGTTCCAGCCCCAAAGGACACTTACCAGGCAGCATGAGACTGAAGAATAACCAAGAAGGACTTGTTAAAAGACATTTATGAGCTTAAGCCGTATTGAAAGCCAATTGTTCCTTGACTGCTACGTCATTCTACTTTGCAATAGCACAGATAAAAGTGGGGTTTATCTCTACTGGTCTATGAGGCAGAGAATGTAGAAAAAGGAAGGACACATCAGTGGGTGTAGAGGAAGACAAATGAAACATTGAGATTTAAAGACTCAGTATTATGCTGGAGACTATCTGTGAAGTCAGCACACATTAGCAACGGTCATCTGAGACACTTGTGTTACTATTTGTTATTCCCTATTCTGTGTCTGTCTTATTTACTTAGATGGCAAGCTGTTTGGAATTGACATTATCTTTAGGCACTACCATGATGAACTGAATAACAATGTTTTCATACCTGAGCATTCCGGGACAATAAGGTGTGCATTGGTATGATTAAAGATGGCAGACACTGTTTAAAGTAACCTGAAGACCTGCATTTAATTTAGACCTCTCATCCATCACTATCAAGGAAGCTTTCAGACACATGAAAAATCTTTTTTAGTTCCCAGTTACATCTTCAGTCCAATTTATTGTCATTTACACCCAAAAAAGGTTATCATGTGTGGTGTTACTCCAAACCCTCTTCACACCAGGACGGAGACCTAGGATACTTTATACCACTCAGAATGCTCAATATCCAGCTGGGAAGGATTTCCAAGTTACAGAATCTGAGAAATCATCCCTCAAAAACTGAGGAGTTTGTGATAAGCTAGGTCATTCGAAAATATTTAAACAATATTGGAGGTCTTTCCAGCCCTGAACTAGGAAGACATAACAATAACCTAAAATATCATTTTTTCTCCTTTTTTAAGGAACTTTCTTCTATTTTAAGAACTTCCTACAAACATTACACTGAATTTCACCTGAGGATTCTGGGAAGATAAAGATAGGGGGATTTTTTTTTTCAATGAATATAAAATACAGTGTATAAAGTAAATCCTTATCAGAGTTGCATAAAACCTTGCAGTAGGTATGACAATACCATCCTTCTGCCCTTATCTTCAGTGTTGTAAACATTTTCCAGAAATAATATTCCACATCTGAAATGGGGAGTAACAACATATCCAAGTGGAACTCATCCAAATCTACTCCACTAGGCTCTCATAGGAGCTTTAATGACCTCCACTTATACAAATGGACTGCTTAATGTGAAGAAATTATTGCTAGTATGAATGAAAAGGAGCTTTTGCCAGGCACAGCCATTCACGGATTCACCAAGTGACTAATAAAAATCACCTTTGTATTTGCTTTCTTCTGTGAATTACTGATATTTCTGGAGACAGAACAAATTAGCAGGTCATGAGGGGAGAAATTCAAGCTCTAACAAATAAATTAGGTTACCCCTAACATCCTGTTGGTCTCTGGTCTTTTTCTTGTCTTTCTTGTGTAGCAAAGAACTGTTAGCATCAAGAGACTTGGCATCAAGTGTTTGCTTGAGGATTTTCTCCTTACCTTTCTTACCTTCAAACAGTCTTTACCAATAAGGTCCGAGCCAGGGGTCAGGTAACTTCACTGGAGGTAAGAAAATAAAGTAGACAGGAAAAGACAGGGGAACAAGCCTTCCTAAAATACGCACTTTTTTTACACTTTATTTCAAACAGCCTTTGGACATACAGAAGCCTGTTAACTGGGAAGAGGGGTGGGCAGCAAATGAAGGAGGAGAGAGAGAATGAGAGAGAGTGAAAAGAAGAACAAACAGGGGAGAGAGGTGCTGACTCAAAGAGAGAGGGAAGAAGGGAAGAGAACTTTATCAAGTTGAAAAAAATTGCAGTTAAACATGGAAAATTTCAATTAAATATTTAATGAAAAGAATATGACTTTGATGACTGAAACAAACTAGACAGCACAGCTAAAAATCAAAGCCCTGCTGCCTACTTATGCTTTGTCATTGCCTTAAGACTACCCACAGAGAACACTGCTGAACTCAGGTTTCACAGGTTTTATCTTTAACTGTGAATTTCAATCCTTTGGTAATTGAAGGCCAGCCAGTAGAGTTCTTTTGATGTTGCTTTCTAGGTGAATCTTTCTAAGACCAAAGTTGCTTTTTAATGAAAAATACAATCCTGTTTCTGCAGTAGAAAACAAAATGTTGTAGATAGCAGAGCACCTTCTTAAGCGTGACCAGAACACATGGAAATCAGCCAATCCAATGATCCACATGCACCTGTTAAAACTGCTGAAGTAGAATAGAAGATAAGCAGGGGAGCACAGCAGAGTATGGAAAATCAGCAGGCTACCAACAAGGCTGAAAAATACAGGCATGTTTTTCTTCCTTTTTTTTTTCTATTCTCTCTCAAATACTAACAGTAACTTCAGGGAGAAAAATAATAAACTGAATCTAAAGATTTATTAGATTCCACTCAGCTGGATATTTTACCTGAGGCAATATGTTGGTCATGTGTTTTGAACGAGGCTATGATTTGACATAAGAGTTGGGCTTGTCCCATAGCATCCCTTTCTGATATACTTTTTTTTTTTTTAGAAGAACTGTCTTGACATATGAAACTAACAGCTCTTATTCTAGGCAGCATTAATTTCTACCATATCCTATACCAGTGGGACTAAAGACACTGCTCTGTGTTCAGAGAGCATCTAGCACAACTAAGCCCTGAGTCTCATCAGAGACTGGGAATTTTGCTGTTCAAACAGTAAACACAGAATTGACAAGTTGATGTGCTGAAGGAGCAAACTAATTCCGTAAGTACTTGGATATACACGAATTTGTTGGAAAAGCCACGAGCAAAGTGGCTTTTATTCTTTTAATAGAAGATGTATAAGTGTATCCAGAAACTGTTTCTAATGGGTGTTATCTTTCTTTGTGAGGAACTAAGTTTAAGAGATCTTCCTCTCCATCCTTTTTTTTTATTCCNAAGAGATCGTCCTCTCCATCCTTTTTTTTTATTCCTTTTTTTTTTTTAATTAAGCTATATTTAAAGGGTTTTAAAACCATACTCTGTTCCCTGCATCCTACTCTTGGCCTTTGAAGTGATTATGGGTAATAACATGACAACTATTGCATTTCTGTATCTTTTTATACTTTTTACCCCCAATAAATAAGTAGGTATGGGCAGTCTACTTAACATTTAAACATTACTTACTATTTTTAATGGGAAAAAACAAATAGAAAGGCATCTAAAAGGAAATTGAAATTATTTTAATTTTGAAATGGTTACCCAAAAATAAAAGTTCAAGAACTGCAGTTTAAAGCAATTAGGAGGATAAGCAAGTATACACATCTAATTGTTTTGAATACATCTAGTAATATTTATTAAAATTACATATTTCTTAAATATTTATGCCTTAAAACCAAAATTATTTTCCCCTACTAGAAATGCTGAACAAGCAGCTGTAAAAACCATGGGGGTTTTGGTTGTATCCACCCTAGTAAGAAAAACCAGGTCAGTGCATTAGTTCAAACAGTGGCCTTCTGTCATACTTATTCTTTAACTACAAGCATCCTTCTGGCTATACTGACTCTCCCAGTCAATGTTCAGGAAAAAAGAAGGGAACAGCACATGCCAGTAAGGGTTGTCATTGTGGATCTGGATAAGATCTCTGTTTTGCCTTGTGGATTTAAGTAACATAAGCAGTGTGATGCCATTTGGTCCCTGCTTTAATGACTGAGAGGCAATAAATGTTCCTGCACTTCCAAAACCAGATGCTGCTCCCCTACTTTCCAGTCACCCTCACTGTACAAATGTTGATCCATCCAGTTCACCACCTACCAAATCAGCTAGTTCCCTTTGGAACAGGATTTGTTGTGGGTTCTGAGAGACTGGTTTGCTCCAGGAACAGCTTCCAGAAAGTACAGTGGAACAAGCTTTGAATTGCTCCCCACCAAGAAGTCCTCTGGCACTATGCCAGAGTGTTTATACCCTCAAATAATCTCATATTTCATGTGCCATATCATAAGATACGCATAACTTGCATCAGGTTCATCACATAAAAACACATGTTCTGCAAGCTGAATCATAGCCACTATGCCTCATACTCACCTGTGCATACATACACGCACACACCCATGTGGAAGTTTTATCTTAAGTTCAAAGAAGCCAAGGACCAACTGCTTCTTCGGGAGGACACACCAGTCTGCTCAAGAAAAGGTGAGATGTGAACAGAGTGGATACAGCACTGAACATCATTTGGCATAGAAGACAGGAATCACTCCTGGAGACTAATGGTTTTAATATTGTAGTTGTAGCCAATGTCCCACAATGGGTAAGGATCCCATGGCAGTGGGTGGATTTATGGTTCCTTTTTCTGAAAAGAAGGTTTAGTCTATAAAGCATGAAAAAAATTGTGTGTCATATGGAAATTAGTTTAATTCACCACAAGTCCAAATTCAGACTACAGTCCTAGCATGAATTGATAAGTGATAAGCAATGAGAATGAACAAGTTCATGAAAGTGTTATTAAATTTTTTTTCAGTAAGCAGAGAGTTAGATCAGTGTTGGATATTTTTAAAATACTGTCAGGAAGATTATGACCCATTATCAGTCTCCTGAGAACTGAACTTCTCACAGCTTTCCTAATATAGAGCAGAATGTGATAATGCGATTTAACCCATCACCAGCTGCTTCATTGAGACAACAAGTAGCTTCATAACAGAACTAATGAAGCCTGGCCATTAATGAATTTGTCTCAATTTTCTTTGAATTTTTAACTTCTACTACAGATATAGGGCCAAAACTTGATCTTTGTTAGACTTATTAGACTTCTGCAGGAAAGAAACTGTGATCAAAGAGTAGAATTTCTGACGCTTATTAATGCACAATCTTTGATTAACTGTTTTCCTATAGATTAGGACAGTTACAGTGCTTCTCTCCTTTATGCTAAATATGTATTAAGGGAAGTTGTAATCTTGTGTAGTTTCCCTCAGGGACAGCCTAAGTAGAAACTCTTTCCTTAACCCAGCTGTTTATGAAAAAAAAAAACATCTTTCTGTTTTTCTGTAAAACCTGTTTAAAACAGGCCAAGAGGGTCATAAGTTATTAGGGCAGAATGGATAGGATCCCTTTGTCCTATCTCTTCTTTCCTCCCCCTTCACTCATATAAAGAGTTGGATCCCACAAGATTCAGCTAAGAACTAAGGCAAAAAAAATTAATGGTTCTTATTCTTCTTTACCTCACAAATCCAAGAAAGTGTACCGAAGACCTCAGAGAAAAAAAAAAAAAGTATGCATAGCATTTATGGAATGCTTGTGTTAGGGAATTCCTTTAGAAAATAGTAAATGTCTTAACTATGCTATCCAAGATAATATAAAAGTATTGATCCAGCCCTTTATAAGACCATGAAATGGTGTTTGTACAAATACACACACAAAAATGAATTACCTTAGGGGACACTATAAACATGATTGGATGCTCAGACATGAACATGAGAACCCAGAGACTTTAAAGCTCTCTATCTAGTTCCCCAGTTCACAGAGGAACTTGGAGATGAAAACATAACCTTGGGAAAGGAGATCAGATATTGTGATGGAAGGAAGCCTGAGAAGGATTAAATCAACCTCACTAAAGTGCTTTAGCTGAGATGCTAAAATGGATTAGCAGAGACCTGCAACCAACACGTTTTGAGCTGTATTCTACCTAAACTGCTTTAGCTTCATCTTACATGCCAGTCACTGTTCCTTAAATCCAAGTTTTGTCTTCTAAGAACTGTCCCAGTACAGAAGTTAAACAATGAATAAACCCAGTCTTTTAATTATACTTAAACTAGCAAAAAATGTATGAAGTTAATCAACTCATTGGTCTCTCCACTATAAACACTCCCACCCGTGGGCAGTCTTCTCCAAAGTTCTGAAATCCCATGCACTGCTATGATAGTATATAAATGAGACTTACTTGCCTTATTGTGTCCATTGCTTCAACTCACTGCAGAGAATAGTGCTTTTCACTCCTCCATTCATATAACTTGTTCAGTGTGCACCACCTATGATGTTTCTGCCTTTCAGAGATTTTATGAATCTCCAGACGAACATTTTCTTTTACACCAAGAGTGGTTGCTGACCCTCAATTTTTTGCTTTTTCATTCCTTCTTATACATGTTCTTTTTCCCTCTCTACGCGAGCAATCTAAAATTCCCTATATTTTATCTCTGCATATTATGTTCGTGATTTCTTCTCTGCCTAGCTGGTATTCTTTGTACCCTTCATTGTCAATTCTCAGTACTATTTTAATAGTTCTTAGCATGTACTTTCTATCATTTTCTCTGCAAAGGAGTTTTCTATCTCCATTCTTGTCTTCTATCTTAGGAGATATCAATCTGTTCAATTCTACTGAGAGACAGGGCAGAACAGAGGTGAAGGGTTAACTCAAACTGACAGGGCACTGACTGTCTGGAACCTTTGCCCAGTTTTTTTTTTTAATTATTGCATCATTTGGAGCTATGGAGTTCTGCCTATACAGAGAAAAAGAAATGCCATCAAGCTGAGAGGAAGGAACCCCTTTGCTCTCAGACCATATAAATGCACTTTGAGTGTGTTAAATAAATTCATCTAATCAGGAGCTTACTCCCTTGGCCTCTCCCTTCGGACTCCATAAAGAAGTGGGTAATCTTACCCAGAAGTGTGTAAGTTTACCCAGTTTTGGAAAAGTGAGATTAAAAAAACTGAGAACTCAGTGAAGAGCAAGAGGAGAGGGAAAGAGAATTAATATAATTCATACAGTGCTAAACTTTTTGCAAACTGAAAATCAAACTATGAGATCAGATTTAGGGATACTGATACAATAATCAAGAGTACCTGTGGAAAAAAAAAAATAAAAATTAAGACAAAACAAAATATAGGTATTTTATCTAGACTCTTTGATGATCAAAATTCACATTAAGAAACATGGCACCTGTCTTTCTTTCCTGTCTCTTTATATGACTTTTACTTTATCTTGTCAGGACCACTATACTAAGCACTAAAGGCATTATCAAACTACTTCTCTGTGAGGGGCAGAAAAGTGCCATTCCAGACCCAGAGAAGCAGAGAGATAAGAAACAGTACTGAATACAGTCTTCCTGGTGCTTCAAGTTGATGATAGATACACCTTTCTTCCTTCTCCCTCTTGAACGATCCTAATCAACATCACAATGTTACTTCATTTCTTTAAGATTGGGGACCAGGCTGAGGGCAGTTAAAGTGACATAAATCTGGAAAAAATAATGACAGAATTAGGCACTCATATTATAGTGATATATGTTGAGACTGAGAACTGAGCTTACTGTGATAAGTATTCATATTCTGAATAGAAACTGTCTACAATTTAAGCACAAATGTGGCTGTGCATTATATGGGTGTCTCTAATCTAGGTTTACACTTGCTAACTGCCCTGGTTTTGGCTGGCACAGCATTAGTTTTCTTCCTAGTAGCTGGTACAGGGCTGTATTTTGAATTTAGTATGAGAATAATGTTGATAACACACTGATATTTTTGTTGCTAAGTAGCACTCATCCTAAGTCAAGGATTTTTCAGTTTCCCATGCTCTGATAGTGAGGAGGTGCACAAGAAGCTGGGAGGGAGCACAGCCTGGACAGCTGACCTGCACTAGCCAAAGGGACATTCCATACCATAGAACATAACGGTCAGGATAAAACCGGAGGGAGTTGGCCAGGAGGTGCTGATCACTGCTCAGGGACTGGCTGGGCATCAGTCAGCAGGTGATGAGCAATTCCATCGTGCATCACTTGTTTTTTTCTCGGGTTTTATTTCTCTCTCTTTCTGTTATCTTCCTTTTCATTACTACTACTACTACTATTATTAAATTTTATTTCAATGATTAAACTGTTCCTATCTCAACCCACAAGTTTTACTTTTTTTCAATTCTCTCCTCCATCCCATCAGGAGTGGGGCAGGGGGAGTAGAGTGAGTGGCTGCATGGTGCTTAGTTACTGGATGGGGTTAAACCACGACACTACCTTCAGTATTAATGTCTAGCTGTGTCCATACAGTTCAAGGGACACCCAACTACTTGTTCCATGTACCATCTGTGTTCTGCATCCCTTTGCTGAGCTCTGTATTGTTACAGTTATCCCACTGGAAGCATAGGTGAGAGCTCGGCTGCAAAAAGTCTGATCTTGTTTGTATGAGTTGCTGTCACACTAGTGATCACATCCTGTAAACTTATTATCTTTTCCATCTCAGCAGTGACTCCAAACTGAGACAAAGCTCAGAACTGTTACACTGGTTCCCTTCTATGTACAAGGTTCCCCTTGCCTACAGAAATAGCAGGAAGGAGGTATTCTAGCTCACAGGATTCTTTTTTTGTTAACAAAAAAAAAGATCACAATTGTCCTGATTAATGTAACAAACCTCTAACTTCTTACAATTTTAGTCAATGAAAAATTTAATTAATGTGAAATTAAATCAAGATAATCAATATCAGGCCCAAATTCTTTTAGCATTAAAATAACAAACATGGAATCATACTCAAACATCAGTACTCTGAGTCTACTACTGCTAGGATTGTACTTATTAGAGCAAAATGGTTCATAGTGATTCAAAGCAAAAGAGGCAGGCAACAAGGTAATGCATATCGTCACACCTCACTTTCTTTTAAAATGCAAGGGAAGAATTTGGCACCTCATACTGAGACACCCAAAACCCATGACCTGTATGTAACACAGAGTTAGAAAACTAACTGGTTTTAAACATCATGAGAAGTGAATATTCAAGTCCAATCCATTCCCTAGAGTCTCAGTGACCAAGACAGGGTCTGGAGAAGACCCCTCTCTGCGCATAGTCTGCATTTTGGAATACTTGTTTTCATCATTTCGTTTAAAACCAAGTAGACAGATGGAAGCAAAAGGCAAAAAAAAAAGGCAGATGGAAGAAGCAGTGATGGTAACACCTTCCTTTACACAAAACAAGTTAAAAAAATGCAAGACTGGTTATGCACCCTTTTTGTCTTGGTTGAGTACATACTGGTATCTTTTTGCCTTTCAACAAGTTCACAGACTGCTTCCAGTGAGGAAATTAATTTTATGCTCTGATTATTGAAGCTGTTCATCTTTGAAAAAAAAAAAATCATGATTCATTGAACTATAAAGAGGGAGTAACACACTTCAGCCTATTATTAGTGCACTAAGCTGGGAGGAGAGTCATGGGTTCTAATCCTTGCTCCCTGGACCGGGTCTATATTTTAACCTATGTGCATTTAATGTAAAAGGCACAACAGTAGCCAGTGCTGGGATTTATAGCATTCATTCTGGCAGCATGAAATCTCTAAAAAAAATTCCCTAATTACAAGGAGGCTTCTAAATTACGGGGGGAACTCACAACAAGGATTAAGTTCTGTTCTCCTTATTGTGCCATTTAGGTGGGTGAAGGCAAACAAGGAAAGAGTAAAAAACCTACAAGAATCTAATTTATGGGACTAAATTCTTAAGCAGACTAAAAACAATTTATTTCGGACAGATAACTGGTTCATCACTTTCTATACCAAATGTTAAATGCTTCAACCGCCTCCTTTGGGGTTTTGGCCTGGCAGATATGTCATTGCATATAATTAGACATTAGAAAGAGCTGTCTACCACTCCTAGGTCAGATTCTGAATCCTTACGTCACTTGTCAGACCAATACCTTTATTTTTAAGAAATTAACTGGAAAATTTCTGGTCGTAGTTTTGTGGGTCTCATTCTCTCTCTCTCAGAATTTGAATTTGTCTGAAAATGTTGACATAATCATGGATAATTCCCACTGGGAGAAATACTGACACTCATGGTTTTCTATTCTGAGACTACATCCTTTTTTTATTGTTAAAAAAATGTACTTTTTTGTCCTGAGAAATGCTAGTTTGATGAGTGTATTCAAGAAAAGATCACAGATAGTTGCTCATCAAAGCTCCATCTCTCACAAATGAGTGTTAACTGAGAGATTTTTATGTTAAGTAAATATGCAACTTGACATTGAATCTTATTTGTGATTGGATATTGCCAACTGTTAGGAAACTTCTTTTTTAATTTTTTGTTGAAATAATCTACCAGAGGTTATAGTTTTGTAGGTACAGTGGTAATGAATTTTGACAGATTTGTGGTTTCAAAGGACTGTATTTTACTTTTTGATGAAGGAAGGCTCTAAGAGTTAAGCATGAGGGGCTCAGAAATCAACCTGTGCAAAAGAATGATGGGGAGTAGCAGAAACAGTAGCTCATGCTATAACATATGGGAAACTCAGTGTGGCCAGAGCAACATGACTTCTTTCTCTTCATACAGCCTTTCTTATCAGTGGAGACTTTTCATTACAAATCAATGTTCATCTTGAGATGCACTTGTCATTCTTCTCAATGTCCCGTGAAAAAACTAGCTACTGGCAGTTTGGGTAACAGCCAAAGGACACGCAAGTGAGAAGAATAATCAAATATGCTATCATTCTAATGACAGTGAATACAGAATGCTTCTCCTGTACTGTAGAGTTGGAGTTAACTTTCTGGAAAGCTTCAGAAAATGCAGACAATTTAACTTTATCAGGAACTAATACAGGCATCCACTCTGGCTACATCTATACTAGTAAATTGAACGTGCTCAGGAATATTCTCTGGCATTGAGGGCAACTGGCATGAAATGGTCCACAACCACATCATTAAACTTGCCTATTTCCCAAGATAGGATATCCATATCTAAACTGCATATTGGAGTTTGGGGTCTCTGACTCATGACTCCCCATATCTAAAAACTGTCATCACAGGCCAAAACTGTACCAAGACTTCTTCAATAATTCAGCAGTACAGACAGTCAAGTTTCTGTACTCAGGAATATTTTCCTGGAATGGCTTATTTTACTGGTATAGGTGCATCCCAACTGGACAAAAGCCCTTAAGTGGTCTTGGTGGCAGAAGCAATGAGCTGATTTTTTTTCTACTGTCTGCTACTGTTTAGATAATTTCTGGACTAGGCTCAATGTTTAATGCAGCTTTCACTTCTCCCTCCTTTTGATGCCATCTAGGTAGTCAGTTCCTGGGCTAGCAGGTTCCCCTGCCCCGGCAACTTTAGTTTAAAACCCTCTTTGGCAGCTTGGCAAGCCTATGACCGAAGATACTCTTCCCCTTCTCTGACAGATGGACCCCACCAGCCCCCAGTAGACCAGGTTTCTCAAAGAGAGTCCCATGGTCTAAGTAGCTGAACCTCCGGCTGTGGCACCAGTCCTGTAACTATTTGTCGATACACCAGATTCAGTATGCCATCAGTAGTTTGAAACACCTTTATAAGCTTAATAGAAATAATAAGAATAGAGCGATTACAGTTTTCAGTAGTGCAAAACAATTGTTTCAGGAAAGTGAGCATACCTGGAATTGATGAACTGGCAAGCTTATTCCTTAAAATAATTAAAGATGGATTTCAAATTAGCCGTGAAAATCTTAAGTCATTCACCACTGAGTGCATCATACATCAGGTGTCAGCAGAGGGAAAGAGCAATCTTATATTACAGAAGCACTGCAAATGTCCCTGTGTTTCACTTGTATGAGACAGTCCTGCTGTCTTCTATCTCCATTTCTTCCTTGCTTAGTGATCTTGCAAGGAAGTACATTAGGAGGATGGCATCACTAGAGCCATCTCAACCAACTGATTGCCCACTGTTGGTTACCATGGCTACTAGGCCCTTATGAAATGTGACACAAATACACTAACTAGACCTTTCTTCTAAAGAAAGTGGCAGCCTTAGCTCCATTTACACAATGGCCAGTCTTTTCAGTCTGTTATCCAGGCTCTAAGAATGCACCCTACGTTTAATCTCTCCGGGAGCTGGAAGGAAGAATATGAAGAGGTAGGCTTCATCTCAATAACTTCCAGTGTTGTCATCTGAGATATTTGTTTAGATTCCCTGCACAGTCAATGGTGAGAAAGAGACACTTTTGTGGCATGATTCATCTCACCTATTTTGGTTCAGTTCAGTTTAGGATGAGATTAATCCCACTCTAGAATTGCCTACATTATTCTACTGATCATGTAGGGAACCTGTCATGATTAGTTCAGAAGTTGACTCTACACTATAGGTGACTAAAACTAACTGGAAACCAAACTTTGTTATGTTTTCTAAATCCCATTCAGGTGTTACTTTTTTCATCAGCCAGGTCAAGGTACTCTTAGGCACACACAAAGGCATGGACTGTGTTTGCTCAGCGTCAAACATGATAAAACTGTGTATATATAAAGTTTACATGTCACAAGTCTCAGGCAACAGCTGATCATGACTTTCCAGGTCCTGATTTGTGGTATTTACTTTCTGCCTAAGTCCCATTTAATGAGTCAGTCACTGACTTTTCTTCCAGATCTAGAATGACATGACTGTCCTGTCATACTTGAAATCCTAAGAGAAAGTCTTCAAAAGACAGATGGAAATGTTCTAATCTTCTCTGTGGACTACAAATGTTAAAGCAACTTCAAATCAATCAAGACACAACTGAAGGTAATACAGTGCTGAATAAATGAGGGAAACAGTACAGCACCTGATCACTGAGCCTTCAGCTAACAAGAATTACAGGAGAATGTGGTTTACCCCTGTCACAAACCTCTGTAAAAGAGAAAAGGATCTGACACATACTTATTAGTTTTTTACAGCAAACCAGAGGAGAATTGGAAGTAAGGGCCCTAATCCAAGTGCCAAATGTAATCTTACATTACACTGTAACTCAAATCCCCATTCTATATATATTGTGCAAGACTGTCTGCTGGAAAAACAGCTTGTGCAGCAGAGGAAAAAGGTAGTGACAGGCTCAAGGCAATGTTACTTAGCATAATCTCAGTATTTCTCTAACAGTATTTAATGTCCACAAAGAAGTAACTTTAAACCTACCATATCTGCTTCTATTAATTTAATTTTAACAACAAAAGCTCAGGATCCCTTGTCATAAGTTTAGAAAAATATACTCGGACTGGCATTTATAAAGAGGATGGAATGTGAAGCACATACCCTTGAATCTCTTTTCTTCACCTGAGAATGGGAATACTGGCAAAAAGGATGTTCCCCCAGGAAAGCCAAGCAATTTTCAGACCTAGTATTTCAATGAGCACCTTTTTACATCACACTTGACCATGCTGAGTATTCTTCCCTGTTATTGTGCATTTTTCACAGTGCTTCCAAGGAATTCATTAATTTCTTCTTTTTTTCTCACATAAAGATGACACTGGGCAGCTAATAAGAAAAAGTCATACATCTATCTGTTGGATGCTAATTTAGAGGGGAATAAAAGATGAAGGCGTATCACAAAGCCCTTGTAGATACTTACAATCCGGTAAGACCTCCCCTAAGTATTTTCTATTCCACCAGGTTGTACTTCTCTTTCCTGAGTTAACAGAACAAAGAAGTTTTTTAAATTTTATTTTATTACATATGGCAAAGTCCAATCCACAAATGGATAAGAGTTAAGCTAGCTGGAGTTCTAGAAATGAGATATAATTCCTACTTTTGATGAGTCATAATTTTCAAGGGAATAGGGTGTCTGTAGCTGGAATGGGCTAGTTCTTGAACTTATCCTACAGGCCTCTTAATTTATGGCTTACATCCTTTTTTCAAACCTGGAAAAAAATGATCTGACCTCTAAAAAGCACATTTTCAGTAGATCCCATAAAACAGCACGAAAGAATGCAGATTGAGAATGCAGTTCCAGCACCTTGCTCTTTAAAAAGCTTTTAAAGCCTGCCTTATTCATTCATCTTTTAACAAAGATGAATGCACATGACAGATTTTATCCTAGTCTGCCTGGTAAGGCAAGAATAATGTTAAATCAATGCCAAAGCAATCAGGATCAAAGTTCTGATCAGCTCACGATGGCTTATTCTGTCTTAAATATTAAAAATAAAATATTATAGGAAAAAAAATCACTGGAAAAATAGAAATATGTCCCTGAATCAGCTACTGCATCTCACTGCTAACATCAATGAAGTTTTACTCACTGATGAAATGACACCTGGAGAGAAAAGAGCTAAGCATTAACCTGGTGGAGGATATGACCACTGTGGAATTAAAAGAGAATTAAAGTTCTTGAATACAAAACAGTACCTAAAGAGTTCAGATACCCATGAGAAAAACAACAGGGGGGAAAACAAACATTCTAAGAAAATGAATACGTATAGCTGCAAAGTGCCAACTCTTAAATTGCTGCGAATGTCTTACATGTGCTACAAAAGATTAGTGGAAATAGATAGCAGCACACAGATCTTCAGCAAGTTCTTTAGACTTTAAAATTCACATTGCTTTCAATAGTGTTTAGAGACCTTAGAATAGCTAGGCAACCATCCCCAGTGGATCTTTGATGTCCATTTGAGAAAATATCAAAGTAATATTTTCAGAGAAAATCAGTCTTTCATTAATGCTGTCACTGATGGTTCACCCACAAGAAGTGAGTCCTTGTTCCTGCCTTATTTGAGAAAGCCAGTACACATAACTCAACTGGCTTGTCATGTAGTATCAAAACTCACTTGTAGGCATAGGGCTTCTGTGAGCATGAAGATGTTTTTACGTTTTTTGAATATTCCATGTGATTGTGAATAATTTGTCATCAGCAGTGGAGGAGTTAATCACCAACAGAGAATGGAGTTGGTCTTCAGGACCTGCCCTCTGAAGCAAATGAAGCTACTGAAATGCATGAAGACAAGTTTCCTAGCTGAGGGTCTCCCCTTGCATCAGCAGAACTCTTCTGCTAGTACTCAGAAACAGTGTGTTAGTATATACAAATATTTATAAACTTGTTGTGTAGGTCCAGATACATATTCTCTGTCTGACCTTTTTCTCCTTTATGCCACTCTCTTCTCTCGTCCTGAGTTCTTGAATTTCATGAGTCATACATGTTCTCTTTTCCTTTTCAGAAAACCTTGCATGTATTCTTTTTTTGACTAATAATCCTAGAAGTCCCGCTGCAACCAGCAATCTGTCCAAGGGTAACTGGGATAGAAAGGCCACATTTAAAAAAAATACTGGACAGTGCTGCAGAACATCTCCCGGTACTGGGAGACTATCATTTATACCATCAATTTTTTTGGTAAGACCCTGGCACAATTCTAGACCGGGGGTCCTGCTAGCACTCTCCCAAACCATTCCTGGACATGGATCGAGAGTTAATGTATTCTGGGGACCATTCCCAGCAGACAGACTGCCTGAACTCCCTGTTCTGGAATTTAAGACTAACATTGGCAGGTGCCATTTCTTACCAGCTGATCTCAGTGCCCAGGAAAGTTCCCAGGCATGTTTAACTTGTATAGATACAGTCAATACGTCCTGCAGTAGATGCATGTGCAGTGCTTGTTACTGTTATAATTTCCATTAATTTTAACTGGTGGGACAGTTAACTGACTATCCCAAAATGACTTAGGATACAATCAGAATATTGAAATGCTTCCAAAATTCTTTAAAGTAAGATTTAAATGGATTTTAAAGGGTGCCATCTACTAACTGTATTAATCATTAGCAGAGTAAAAAAGAAAACTTGGATTCATACAGTTGCCCCCAACACCCACCATCTGGAGGCCTTATCTTTATAAGCTGTACCAACGCGAGAACAATGAAATACCACATTCCTTGCACCATTTACCTGAATAAGACTTGCATAAATCCCTCTAATATCACTGAAGGTCATCGTCAAGTATCAGAGATTCTCACATTTTTTAGATTTGTCAGTAGAGATACTTAAGGAATATTAAACATTCAAACCCTTCAACAACAATTATCCTTATTAAATAAAATCCTTATCATCAGCTGTATCTTTAGTACAAAAGAAATTACAAGCACCAAGACACATCCATAGCATAAATCCACAGCAGTACCTGATTTCTGCAAGAGAATATTAATCAAGAAAAGTTTTAACTTTATCAACTGCACTAATGAAAAGGCATTTTCCATTACATCTTACACAAAGCTCAATGGGGTGAAGAAGAGCAAATCTTAAGCCTCCAGATTTTAGCTGATGTATTATTTCTCCAACTTCACAATACTTTTGAAGTACCTTAGATTTCAAATGAAGGAACATACATTGTAAAGGGGATTTACACAATAAAATTAACATCTGCCTGACTTTTCCATGTGGACATTACTGGTCTTAAAATATAAATTAGTACATTTATGAAACAAGTTCATATTTAAGTAATAATTATAGTGCTGTTGGTATTTATTAAATCAATGCATTTTTACAATTAAAATGTGAGCACTTTTTGTAAGAGCAGTGACCAATATTTACTTGGAATTATGTAGACTGCAGTATGATGATTCAATTATTATAAAAGCAGAAATAAAAAGAAAAAATGCATGCATGTATAGGAACAGGATTTGGGCCTGTAAGAGACTGTAAGAGATTGCTTTGGTTATCTGTCTCAACATTGCTGGAATGTTAAACCAGCACTACTATAACAATGGAACAACCTTTGGGACTCCGAAACCACAGATTTCCTGTTACTGGATGTTGTTATTCTAAGAACCTTAATCTAACCCCTGCTCATGCACCCAGACCCAGGGTCTGGAAGACAGGGAGGTCCAGAGACCCCTAAAGACCATCTAAGACCCCTCTCAGTGACGGTATTGGGCATGCACACCACCACCAGGTGGTAGGTGTGATTAAACAAAATGGCTCCGGGAATATGCTAAATGATTCTTAGAAGAAGAATGAATATGCAATGAGACAACCCAATAAAAGAAGAGAAACAACCAACATCAGACGGAACGTTCTCTCACCAGACTTGAAGACAATTCAGACTGTTGGGATGCCACAGCTCTGTGGTGGTAGCTATTGCAACTAACTTTTTCTTTCTTTTCTTTCCTTTTCTCTCTCTCTCCCTTGCATTTGCGAACCTGTTGTTAGGCAAATAATGTTGTTTGGCGCTTGACTCCGTTTTGAGTCTTAATTCTGTTCCTGAGAATACAAGCAAAACATGGCTCCGGTCTTTGACTGGCGTGTGACAGGACCTTACAGTTGAAACAAAAAAAATTAAGCCAAAAATTTGAGCTCATTTCCATTTTACAAGATATCTGCCAGACTACAGTTCTTCAAAAATGTAACATTCATTTTTGTGAATCTAGCTCTTAATCTTATAGTAATTAATGTTCTTAAATGAATAATCTTATATAAATATAAAATAAAACTTCCAACTCGAACTACAGTCCAGAAAGCTTTATGCCAGACTGTTCTCTGACCTATTACGTGTGCATATTTTACATGCATGACATGCATGTAATATGGCTAAAGGCATGTTATACAACGTTTTTTTCCATGTCACAGAATACTTAACAAAATATCTTGACACTACTAGGTGACGATGCAATGAAATCCGTATTCCATGCCACATCTGCAGAAGCACAAGAGTGTAAAATACGTCCCGCTAGGATGCATAGCATACTCTTTCCTGGTGTCTCGTAGTTCTGTCCCATGTTTTGAACATGCATTTTCTTCTTTAACATAGTTTTTGCATTTGATATTTAAACATACAAGCAGATGAAAAAAATATAATAGTTCAGAAATCTGAGTTTCCAGCAAACATAAATGATTATTCAGTAGTAAGGAAAAAAATATCCCAACTCTTTTCCCAAGGTCTTCTGAAACTTCCCAAGATAAGTATAGATCTTCTTCAGCAAGGCAGGCAAACCCCTTTTGTATTACGTTTCTACTCACAAATATTTTCTATAGTTTTAACATTAACATGCTGTGTAAAGCAGCCAGGGGTGGAGCCCTGGCTAATCCTCTCTGATGCCACTGGTTCCACAGCCAATTTCAAAGAGAGTAAATGTCCTTCAAAATTTCAGTCAAAAATGATGTTGGCATTTATCCTGCTACCACAGGAGACATGAAGATAAAATTCGGCCACAGTTCTTTACATAGTAAGTGATATCTTGGCTATCCAGAGAAGGAGTCAGTAGCTGCAAAATCAGTGTGCTAGAAACAAACTGGAAATACAAAGTGGTAGTGAACTACAGGTGATTCCAAAACAAGATGCATTGCCAAAGTTACCGATCTCAAGTATCTTCCAAGCTTTGGAAATGGGCAACTTCTGTGCCACAGGCACTAGACACAAACCAATTGGCAGCAGAGCATGAATGTTTGTGAGTCAGTCCAGGATTCCTATACCGAGGAGGAGGTAAGGAAAATAAACCCAGAAAGAGATTCCACTAATTCAGGAGAGGATCTCTCTAAGTGGACCAGGTAAAGATGACTCGGTGTGTCCAGTGCAGCTAGGCTTTCAGAGTTTCTTGCCATGGCAAAGAACAGCACAGAAAATCCTTACATTATCTGGAGGAGAAGTGGACAAAAAAGTCATGAGAACAGTGTGTCCATGGTAACTTTTCACAGGGACAAGAATAAGTACTCAGTTAACACAAATAAAACCATGGGATCTGTGACTTCTAAGACTGTGCTAACCTTGATTTGGCAAGTCATTGCAAAAGTAATCATTATATCTCCAGTCTTAACAGCTATTCTGGCTGGTTTTACAAAGGTTAATAATGCTTTCTACATGGCACAGGCTTTATGATAGCACAGATTTAACATAGATTTCAATCCAGGAAAAAAGTTCCTTTAGGACTTTACTTAGAGCTACTCTCTTTTTAAACCATGAAAGAGTTCCAGTCTCCAAATACTCCCTTACATGTTTGACACTAACCTACTTTCTTCATCTCCTGAGCAAACACTAAAAGAATGAGACTGAGTATAATGTCTTGTGCTGTACTGATTAGCTCAAGAACAGCAAAATATAGTCAATCTTTAATCCTGGCCCTAGATGTTGCTGTCAAGTTTTCCTTCAAGAATGAAGAAGCAGTAAGAAGGAGAATTGTTCAGGAAAAGTCAGTGTAAGTAAAGATTACTTCCACTTCTCCTCTGTTATTCTGTTCTCTCTTCCTGATTTTTCTTCACTTGTTTTTCCCATTTCTTCCAGCTGCTGTCCAGCAAGACTCAGTTTTATCAATGACGATTACCCGCCCCACTGTTTAGCAGGTTTTTCCCATGGGATAGTGAGTATTCATTATGATTCCCAATGAGGAAGAATAGAAAACATGGTTTTGTCTCTGCGAGGTAGGATTCCTTTCCCAAAACCTTATCTGCCTGAAAATTAAGTATCTGTTCACAGGGTACCATTTTGCCACAGGATGGTGTTAGCAGCAAAGCTAGATGTTTATTGCCCCTAACCCTAGTACTTATCCCCAGTCAAAAGTTTGTACATTCTTAGCACTATCAAGATTCATGGTTGAGGTGCCAAACCATAACATGGTCAGTCAAAGGATGTGTAATAAAGAGAATTCTATTAAAAAAAAAAAAACACAACAGAAGAGGCAGTTAGCTATGGTACATGGAAAGTAACAAGCTGCCAAGGCAGTAGAAAGAAGGGTGAGGGAAGCTGTCTTCTGTCAAAAAAACAGCACTTCTGAAACTGTACCCTCAAATACATACTCAGGCTCTATAGGACCAAAATTGATAGACAGATACCTCCCACCGACCCTCATCCCAACTGTCTCTGGAGGTATCTACTGACTATAAAGATCAGCTTGAATAAAAATTTCTAAATTATTTTTTCAAGACTTTTATTGCTTTAATTTAAAGAATTTGGAGCTCATTGTTCCCATTTCAATGCAGAACTGAAAGCTAAGAAAAGACTGGAATTCCACAGAAAAGGTACTTTGTCCTGTGTCTTGAGTTTATTCACTATAGGAAAACTAAAAATTTTCTGAAATAAATACCAATTGTGCATCAATGTCATCAGTACTACTATGTAGTCCCTCTCCTTCCACACATCAAGGTTTGTCTGAAATAATGATTTTTATAGAAATAAATTTTAAGATAAAAAGTTATTAATTTTCTATTTGTTGATTGAGTTATGGGGGTTTGACCATTCAGATTTCACACTTTTGTTTTTCCACATTTGGGAAGAAAGACAGTAGAAAAATATGTTAAATACATATTTTTTTTAAACAATCATTTGAATAAGTACTAAACAGTCATGATGAAACAGTGAGTGGTTGGCCACAGTATGCTGTGCTGATTTAAATGACATTCAAATCATATATCTGAGGCACAGTAGACTGGGAAATGCAAGCAGGAGATAACAATTTCCTCCTGAAAAATAGAACCTCCATCCAGTTACAAAATTCTGGGATTCTGAAATACAGTCATAAACCAAAAACAAGGACAAAACATTGACATATCTTGGGAGTTAGGGGGCAAAATGTATATATATAAATTTTTTTTCATTTCAATCTGTTATGAGTTTGTGTGGCACGGTTTTCTTTGGTAGTGGGGGAGGGGGCTGCAGAGGTGGCTCCTTTAAGAAGCTGCTAGAAGCTCCCCTGGCTCCAAAGAGTC
>VYZV01009849.1:41907-54009 GCA_013401275.1 Pandion haliaetus | reverse complement strand
GATTGCTAAATGTATTGAGCTTGCTATTACAGTACAAGAATTTTCATGTACAGTTTCAGAATATATAGAGCATAGAAAATGGTATATTTTAAAGGCATATCAGGTAGAAAGAATATCCTAAAATATGTTTGTCCTGTTAAAACTCTAGTTCAAACTGGTTTGGCATTTGTTTTCTTGGTATGCAGAACATTCCCATCTGTTCTATGTGCCATCATGCATATGCTGCTGTTTGTACACCATGGTGTGCATGCTTTTCACTTTTAATTAAAGGGACAGAGCTTTTACTGTGGAATTAAGCTGTATGTTCATGTATATATACATCTTTATTTTAAGTATTTGCTCTATAAATGACCCAAGCGTTATCAAGGCAAGAAACTGAAGAAGCATCCCTTCAAGTCAGTGGCATAACAGCTTAACTTACAATTTTACAGGACTGTCTTCTAGACATGTATTAATCCGTATTTTCTTACGAATTTCCTTTACTATTTCATGTTTGAATAAAACCAGCAAAATGCCTAGCTCTAATAGTCTATCCACTTTCAACCTTAAACCTGCATCTTTTTAAGACAAATTCTGCTTGCTAGTGAAATTCAGGTTTTGAATCTGAAATGTATTCAGCAAACTGTAGAAACACTTTTTTTAAAAAGTAGGGTAATAATTCTTGAAATTCAGAGCATTCCCACTAAGAGGAAAAAAAAAAACTGATCAAGTACTAGCATTATGCTAGACTGGTGAGAATGCACTTTACTCAGACTGATTTGGGATTTACTGTTATTGTTAATGTGTTGTCCTGCTTGCTCATCCAGTTTCTCGACAGTCTTGTTGGCCTTTCTTTGCTCCCACAAGGCAAGTAGTACATCCCAAAGCATTTCAGGATGTTCAAGGAATGGAGATGGAACTATATGATCTACTACTCATGTTGGAGACAGTTCATATACAGTTATGCACCTGAACTTTTACTTTGTGAGAAATCAAGGATGAATTATCTGAAGGAATGGGTCAGACCATCAGTTGATGTATAATGGAGTAATTATCGACACCACTTTGTAGTAACAAATTTGTTCTACGTTAAGTATAAGACCTCATTCAAAAGCTATTTACTTTTTTACTGCCTGTGTATTGGGCCAGCTGTAGTGAATATACTGAAATAAATAAATGGTTAGTGCTTTTGCAAAGTCAAATCTGTATTTACGCATCAAAGCTGTGACTAACCAGAAAAAGCCACTTCATTCATTCTCCACACTGATCTCCCAATTGCAAAATCACCATCAGGCAAAGCCAGTATTGGACTGCTGAGCAGTTAAGTCTGGTATTACAGTACAGATTTATCTCACAAAATTATTGAAAAATAAAAATCACCACGTCATTTTATCTTGGAAAAACTATCCTGGGATTCATAAGCATAGTAACTGCACTCCGATTTATTTGGTAGGAGTGTTTAGTTCGAGTAAAATCTACAAAAGAATTTAGAATGAATTTTTTTAAAGGCCAATTTCCTAATGGGCAGACTCAGGGAATGCTTTTGTACATGATGTATTAGCCATGAAATCAATCTCTGTAAAAGCCCGGTGTCGAGTTTGACTGTAAAAACCTAAATCTGGCATTGCTTGGTCACTAATTAGCTTAGAAATTTGCAGATGTAGGCAAGGTAATGCTTTTTTTTCCCTTTTCTTCCTTCCAGAAAGACTATGCACAATGCAAAAATAAAAGGATATAGGACTTGAGTGGGGTATTTCTTACTGCTCAGACTATTCCGGTCCGCAGTTGTTCAGTGAATTTGCTGGTAAATTCTCCCGCCAAAGGCTCTGTATGCTTCCATTAAATGTGAAAGAGAATCAAGAGAATCATTTGCTGGATTACAAAAAGGAGTTGTTTACTTTCACAAAGCAAGTGGTTTTAAAAAAAGCTTGATGACAGTTACTGCACACTATAAAGAGCAGAACACTAGTCCTCTGCCAGAACAGATGCGCCAAGTGCAGCTTTGGGCTTTTATATTTGCTTTTTCACTGTGATCTGGGCCTTATCTTCTACTCCCCCTATATTTAACCCATTCCAAAGGGATACATCTGATCCAGGAACATAGTTAGCATATTGCTTACAAATTAACTTGCACGGGCTTTATTTGTAATCTCCTAGAGGCCAGGAACAAACTGTTAATGTCTAGTAAAGGGAAAACCATTTGTGATGATGAAATATGTAAGAGGCAACTTGGCTCCGTCCTGCTCAGAGCCCTGACCTGTAGGTGCCAGACATTCCATTAAACCTGCCATTTTAAAAATTCTGTTTCATATCAAGAACACAGTACATTTTTAGAGAAACAACACCTTTACTACAAAACCATGTAAATGATTATATACAAAATGGTTACTGGAATTTGGTTTTGTACTGTAGTGACAGAAATAACTAGCTGCTGACATTTATTTACGCTTCCTTAATACTAGGTACATAACGCCACTGATCAGAGTAAAGGCAAATGCAATCCAGGCTAAGACGAAGGAATAGCCATATTGGCCTTTAGAAACTTCAGTGCCATATCCATTGCTCTTGTGTAGTTCTTCGTGCCTATCTGTATAAATGGAAGCTGCAATCATAACACACAGACCTGGAGGAGGAAAAAAACACTAATGTTTAGCATCTTAAAATATTATCAATATGCATAACAACTATTCGCTGCCTCTCTTCTGTCAGCTGCTTCCACCAATGCCCTTTTCTTGTAGACACTCATTTTCCATCCTCTAACTAAACTGGGAGCATTTCAGGACACATTTTCAGGTTTTTTGGCATGGATTAAATTTGAAGTGCTGTTGTGTATTTGTCATTTGCAGTGAACACAAAATGATTCTAAACATCTGGATAGTTTTAAGGACTAACAAAAAACCAAGGGAATACCTGCCTGTAACAATTACGGAGTTACTCGGTTTGTTCAAGAAGTTCAGAATCTCAGATTCTTTCCCTTCAAAGTTTAAATTACTTCATTCTGAGCAGTGATGTTACCCATGTTTTAATTGCCTCAATAGTACAGAATGGAGCAGTTCACTGTTAAACAAATATGAAGGATAAGCTATGGCCTCAAAAGCCCTACAAATTTCTCATGCAGCTCATTCTTTTTGAAACCTTTTTCCCCTTCCCTTTCCTACTTCCATGTAAACATCATTAAAGTCACAAGTGTTGAAAAATCACTCACATGACAGGAGCTGGATAATAGAGGTTAACACAAATCTTTCTCCTTGCTTTAGACGGAAGAGTTGAAGAATGAAAACCAGAAATGCCACACAACAGAAAATAGTAGATAGGATCATGGTGGCCTGAACAGCCTGAATTGATTGATATTCTGCAAAAACAAAAGCAGCCTTGATTAAAAATACAGTTTCTCTCTTAGCCTACTCCTGCAGCGAGTAGAGGAGCAGAGCTATGTTCTCTAAGCAGGACTTCAGCAGACAGAGCAAACCAGTTGTGCATGCATTGCCTAGGGTGGTTCTTCTCTGCTTCCTCGGTATTAACACAGCCAGTGGTTTAAGGACTTTTAAAAGCTTTTCATAAAACTGAATAAAAATATTGCAGAGACTATTTCTCCCACACCACATCCTTTGCTACCATCAACGTACTGGAAGCACAGTAAAACTGCCAGGTGTCCCACATGGCTTACAAACACAGACCCGAGCCTCTCACCAGACCTGGAGACAGCTCTATCCAGTAAGATGTAACCGGACAGGATACCCGCACTCGGCACGAAAGATTCCTTTTGATTCAGGTTTTTTATCCTGTCAATTACTTCCCTGTAACTAGGAGCTAAAGTAACCAATAAATGTGTAACTACATGTAGCTGCTTTGTGTAACTTTGCTGCAATGATACAGACAAGCTAAGCTACATAGATAAGCTCCTTACGGCACCTCTCCTCTAGCATAGCTACACTGCGGTTAGTAGGTCTAGGAACAGCAGACATACCTGAGCTACTTACAATCTAGCTAGTTTGGATACCTGATTTCAATGAGTGCATAGTAACACAGACATCAAATGCAAATTTATTAAATTTGTGTTAGCTTAGATATGCCTGTGTGTAAAGGATCATCTCATCTCACTGCAGCATAGATAGGCCCTAAGCCAACTTGATGCTTAGCAAGCAAAGTTACTTTATGGGTACATGGCTCTTCAAATCATCTACCTCTTTAATATACACAAAGATTGAAACTGTAGAAATAAAGTAAATGTAACATTTGAGGTTTTGGTTTTTTTTTTTTTGTAAAGGAGGATATTAGGCTGTGCTGTATATTAAGTCCTCTCTGTTAAAACTCCAGCTTGGGTTCTGGCTTTCTTCCACTTTTTCCCCCATTCCTGTACGCAGCTCAGTTCAGTTTGGAGGCAAATTCTATCACTTCAGCCACACTTTCAGATGACTTCACTGTTTTGACCGGATCTAATTTTTTAAGAACTCTTTAGCACTCATTGTTAGCTGTTTGTGTTTACTCTTGCACTGGGCTTTCAAGTGCACCTGACAGTTCCCTCTGTTTTCCTCTTCCAGAAACTGTTGGAACAGTTTTTAGAAGACCTGCGTAGTTAGAGCATGCAGATTTTTGAACAAATATATTATTGCCCCTGCACATTTCACAGCGATTTCACCAGATCTCCTGCTAAAGGAGCTGAGACATAGGCATGGAGGGACACTCACCTCTGAATTGATCAGTAATAGCCACACAGGTGCTAGTATTCGTGGCGCATATTCTCCAGACATCTGTAGAAAAATTATCTCCTACCCACCAGGCCTGCAAAACAGAAGTAAAGGGCTTTTACAGGAAAAAAAAACAACAAAAAAACCCCACAAAACTCCCTAGTTGTCCGAGTGTCTCCTGATCATATACATCAGCTAGAACTAATTTCTGTTCATTTTGAATACTTAACCGCTCAAACTAAAATTGAAATCTAATGGCATTTTGGAATAAAGGGTGTATCATTATTCACGTCACTTTCATTTTAGACCTGTGTAAAGTAGAAAAGGGAATGGCAATTTAAAGATCCCATTTTCCACTGTTTGGGCAGAAATTTTGGATAGTCAGTGACTGCTCACTCCTTAAGATACCTAGACAAGATCTGCTTTGTTTATCCAGACCCTGTTTAGGATGCACAACCCTTTAAAAGCACAGCATTTTTTAATTCACAGGAAATAGCAGGGTATACATCTATGAAACAGAAGCCCTTTATAGATTTTCTGGTTCCTGACACTGAATTGAATTAATCTCAACTTAACGTAGCTGTGCTGTCAATGTGCAAATGCAGTATGTAGATTATGGCATCAGACTGGAAACGGCTAGCAACAAATTAAGATCCTCCTGCGGTATTTCTATTTTGATGTTTTAACATTGAATGCAAAATGGTGCTACAGTGACTGAACAGATTTTTACGGTAGCCTGGGAAATGCCAAGCACTCCACACAAGTGGAATTTCCTCAGGAAACCCATTCCCGTTCCGATAGCTACCCAGGCCTTTGTTTTGACCAGAGATGGAAAAATATGACTTTTAAATATGATTCCTGGTAGCATCTGCTACGTTCCAGAAACCTCACAGCTTACCGTGCAGCTTTGCAAACAATACTGCAATAAAAACTACTACATGATAGTAGGCATATGTATAATAGTAACACTGTGTTTTAAGAAAAAGCATTACTCTCTCAGGATGCCATTCATTTTTATTTTGCAGTCCCAGTTCAATTTATTATTTTTCAGCTCTGAGCACTATATAATCCTTTCAGAGTTTTATGTTCATGACTATAAAAAGCCTCTGAAGATGGTAAAATCCAATAGAAGGTGGTTACACAGTTTAAGTTTGTAATTGTTTAAAAGTAGCTAATGACAAAAAGCAGAGTGTATGGGGTTTTCTTTCTATAATAATTTGATTTGTACGTAGCAGATCTGAACTAAGAATAAGTGCTTTGTCCACTGTCCTAGCTTTCTAAATATTCAAAGGAGCAGGGTAAGACAACCTGCTTTAGCGCTCAATTAATGACTTACTTCAGTGGAACAAATCAACTAGCTGACTGAAAGGTAATATCTGAGTTTGTACAATTTTGCAACTTGGAGCACAGTCTTGGAAAAGACTATGGGATTCAAATCAGCTTCACTGACTACAGTAAAGTATCTTCAGCAGACAATTTTTTTAATCCTAAAAGCCTGTACATACACCGAACCTCTTGGAGAAAGGAAGACTCTAGTGCACAGTTAAGAGGACCAATCAGGAAAGCGGGCTCTTTTGGAAAGAGGAAAATTCAATTAAGAGCTAGATGTAAATATTGGAAAGTAAATTCTTTCTGCTCACAAAAATAAAAAGGAAATTTGAAAAGAATGCAACCTAAATTATTCTAAACCTTTGTGCTGAAACTGCTTCAACTGAATGGAAACAGAGAAACTCATGGTGTCTCTTTCATGCTTTAATTGGGCATCTTGGACAACCACTTCTGAGGCAATGCATACCTTGACTGAAATTATGCCCACACGTTAAATCATGAGCTGTTTGACTTCATGTACTTGACACAAAAGGACAAAAGATTTCCCCCCCACCCTTTCCCTCATATCTAGCTGAACGAAGTCCCATAGCTCTACCCTGCAATTTGTAAATATACTCCCTGGCCAAGTATCTCACAGGGGAGAAGATTAGCTGCGTAACATGGGCTTATAACATGATGCCATACAAATGCATGGCATGTACTTGTATGGTCTTATCCATGTATACCAGCAACACGCGCATTCAAGGCATTTTTGTTATGAAAAGGTGTGAGTGCCTAACAAAGTTACGTGCTTTCAATAAGCAAGTTGAAGACAACTAGAGAAAAGTAACTTCATTTTTATGAAGCAAAGAAACACCTGTGTGTTTGAGAGAAAAAGAGAAAAAATGACACTCACATTGTCAATAGTTGAGATGAACAGCAGCGCTGCTGAGGTTATGTGAAACACAATAATGAAAGCCAGAAGAATCAACATCCTTGACCCGTGGAGGCTTTAGTCTGAGACAAATCTGTTAAAAATAAAAGAATATATGAACAGTCTTTAAAAGCTGTCAACGGATCAACCTGTCATTATGCTATTTTGCTGTGGCTGTGAGTAGCAAAGCTCAGCGTGATTGTATTTCAGAGCGAGGTGCTGTTAGTCAGGAACATCGTATGCAGTTTGAGTCCACAGCATGCATTCTTTCTCCAGAGATAAAAGATTTCACTTAATCAGACTTTACATCAGCATAACAGCTTTCTGTTTGTTATATGTGATACGTAACTAGCATCACTGGTGTTAAAATGAATCACAACTTGAAATGAAGCCAAGAGGTGCATTTTGCAACCTGCCAGTGGAATGGCTGCAGTGAGTAAAGGCAGAGAGAAGCTTCTTTCTGTGTGCTTCTCCAGCAAGGATATAAAAGTCCTTCATGTTGACTTTTAGAGAAGTACTTTTCAAATTACAGCCTCCTTCGCATGTGATGCTAGAATTTCCACTGGCTATAGTAAGGTCTTGTTTCAACCATGCTTTCAAAGTAGGAAGAAACACAGATTTCAAAAGGATGCTTGTAGAACAAAATTAAGTGCATCAAGAACTACGTCCAAGATTTAGTAACACAGCTATGTTGTACCTTAGGTCTCATATAGTTTGTCCTTTGTTTATATACTTACAAGTTTTATCCATTGATGAATGACTCGGGGCTACCATTTTCTCCAATAAATTCCTCTGACCGGTAGGGTTGAATAAACCCATTACTCATGTAATAATCCAGTTAGTTATTTTATGTTCAGTCACTTAATACTCTCTCTAGTCTACCTATTATCTTCATACCTTATCTAACCCATTTGTTACATTTCACCTCTCAAATGAAAAAAAAAAATAATAATTCTTATGTACAAAGGAACCACAAACTTTATTTGAACTGGAATCCCCAGGAAATCTGTGGGCATATAACAAATAGGTTAGGGAAAACTACTGTTATTAATACATAGAAGTGTGCGGTTGCTTGGTATATCTATTGTATATTCTTCTTGTTGTGTAAAAATGCTTGCCAATTAATATATGCTATATTCTGTAAGGCATCTGCAGTCTTGCAGATATTTTCTTTGCATTTAACGTGCACCATTCTGCAGCATTTATCTGCATGTTATCACTCATCAATACATTTATGCGTGTTTCTCCACTTCCTTTGCTTTGGACACATTCTCTTATGTCAAATGATGCCATTCATGTAACACAGCAAACATCCAGAAGAAAAGGCAGTTGTCATTTTTTTAAGACTTCCATGATTTTTTTCATGTCTAACCCTCTCTCCCGTACTGCCATTTACTAGAATCACAAACCACACACAGAATTTAACCAAATGAAAGGACTACTTTGACAGCATTTTTAAAGCAGCTCCACTGGCATTTTGATCAGGCCAAAATACAATTACTCCGCAAAACTTTAACAAAAAGATAACAGGCAGCATATAAACACGCTGAATAGAGACTAGAAGTTCCAGACTAATCCTTTACATCTATGCCGCAGTATAGCGTTTCACTGCAGTACAGCGTTGTAACAAGCACAAAGCCAAACGGTATTGAAGTGCTTTTGAGAAAATGAAAATTGATTGAATAACCTTATATCCGAATCTAATTGGAATGACTGTATGGGAAAACGAAGTCAAATCCTAAAATAAGGAAAGCAGCTACTCAAGTTTTTATTCCTTCCCATTTTCTCACTGTTAAACTTTGCCTCCTCAGCCACAACAAAGAACAGAAGTGGTAATTTCCTCCAAAGAGCCAATTCTGCTGTATGACTCAGGATCCTCTCAATCTAGTTCTGCTTCTAGAAATGTCATTCATGTCTCTCTATCGAGCCTTTCGTGAATGAAAGGAAGGAAGGAAGAAGGAAAAGAAGATATTTTGTGGTTTTGTATAATGCCACATCAAAATATTTTCATTGTGAAATGTACCAGCGTTCACACAGGACTCTCTTGTCTTGCGGTTGGGTTTTTTTCTGAGTTTCATTTGTTGCACTGATGGTATCTAAGCAGACAATAATGCAACAGTCATCTGCCATATAAGGAGAGAGAATCAAATTGTACTCAGTATTATTTTAAGAATAACAATACCATTTCATCTTATTACATGAAGCATCATAAAGTAAGAGAGACAGAAAAATGTAACCTAATTAAAAACAATCTTGCAAAATCAGGACTTGCCAGCACAGAAAAATCCACTTAATCCTCAATCAAGTGAGTGTTTTTGGTTTACTTCTTTCAGCCATAAACAGAAGCATTTCAAACAGGATGGATAAACAAGTATGGGTGATGAAAAGACATTTTATGTTTTACCCAAATAAAGCCGAGATTGAATGAAAGAGCTCTTTGTGTTTTGTCTTTACAAAAAAATAAAGGACAGTAAGAAGAGTTTCATGTTTCTGTTCTGAAGACCCTTCGTAACAGCCATTTTTAGTTACTTCCTCCTGACTTGCTGGTAATGGCTCCCTTCATGAGCTGCTACAACTCTGTGCACACAGTGCTACAACAACTATACACAGATAGAGGAATTAAATATGCTGGGGGAAAGGAAGGAGACAGACCAATTCCAAGTAATTAATACCAGGAAAAGACAAGAAGAACTTGTTACCCAGTCTGTCCTGCCTGAGCAGGGATCCCAGAGGTGCACAGAAAGATGTGGGGACTTCCATCACTCCTAGCAGCTTTCTCTTCTCATGGAGACCAAGGTTGGTTCACCACAGCCTGCACAAGGAGTAATGAGGGGAGGAGGGTCTTCCAGCTAAACTCTATGTTAAAGAGCTCTATGTAAAGAGCAACTCCCTTCTTCTAAGATGCAGACAGTAACAATGCAGATGCTCCTACAGTAGCTGCATCCCTCTCAAGGCAGAAATTCTGGACTTCATCTCTCAGGCGGAACTATTAGCTACCAGTCCTCCTCCACCCCAGACAATGCTGGCATTTAAGTTTACTTTGGAGACTCAAGATCCTTCTACTCTTCCAGCAAGAAGCTCTTCCTCCCCCAATCCTCTGAGGACAGCCTGCCTGGGTACCCCTCCCAGCAGCAGGCAGCTCCCTTCCTCTCTCTACGAGCAAGGGAAGGACACAGTTACGTTTTCACAGAGAGAATTTCTGAAAACACTGTTGGCATTAACAGAGCGCTTACTTTAATAATTCATTACTAACCACACACTTCAGTAACATCCTATTCTGCATACTAGCCATAGTCCTCTTTGTTTCTTATTCACCATTAACTGTTTCTCAAGGGCTCTCTGCAGGTTCACAATTGTCCCCGGTTCGTTTAGCAGCAGCTGAAATCCCTGCGGAAGCTTGCCAAACGAACAGCAGGCCACCTGGCAGTGGCTTTTGCCTCGCTCCTTCAAAACAGAGGGTACCTGCAAGAACAAATAAGCTAGCACTACTATTTAACCTGTCTGAACTAATTCTGCTCAACAGAACAACCAGCAATTTGGGTTAGATTAAAACCCTATCATCTCTTATGTTTAATTTATGCAGCCACAAGAATGTATTGCTTAAAAGGGGTTGTTAATAAGAACAGAAAATACATTTTTAAATCACATAAATTTGGGAATCTAGTACTTTGTACTATTGCACTGAACAAGAATCTGCAAACAACTGTATTAAGAAGATGCATAGAAATGATCAGACTCTTCAAGTAAAACTTTGGTATCAGTAAGTGATGTGATAGGGGATTCTGTAGTATTTTTTTCCATGGCTGTTTTGCAGCTTTGGAAGCACTGGCCTATTATCAGTGCTAATACATGCTGCTATGAAGAAGTTTCTTGCCCTTACAGGAGTCTTGCTCTTAAATGAACCATTACTCAACTCTTCTGTTTTAGTCTCGTGATTATAGATAAGAGTATTTGTATGGATCAAAAAAAACCTCCTGGGCAGAGTAATGTTTTACTTTCTATCACCTGAAGTAATATGCACTATGGTCTCAAGTCAAACGATTTTTAAGTACACTGCCTTTAGGCCTGAATGAAGACTGGGATGATGCAACAGATATCGTTCCTCATTCCCCAAAGTGGTTTGAATTCTTTTAATAGTTTTTACATACAGACACACACGCACAAAAAGCTTTTGGGACACACTATAGTTGTCTTTTAATAGAGATGATGGAGCCACTCTTCTCAGAAGCACGTGATGAAAAGACTAGAGGCAACAGTCCCAAGTTGCAACAAGGAATATTCCAATTGTGAAAAATGTATTAATTATATTCAATGAGCATGATTAAGTACTGGAACAGGGCCCAAGAGGCTGTGGGATCTCCATTCTTGGACATCTTCATAACTTGACTGAAGCAAGGCCCAGAGCGTCCTGAACTAACTCCCTGCTTGGAGACCTCCAGAGGTCTCTTCCAGCTCTCCTGTCAATCCATAGCTATTTCATGAACCTCCCTGTACTGATCTCTACCGAAGCTCTGACAAAAGAGAACATGAAATTTGACTTAGCTCATCACATGTGACATAAAAAAAGATTTTTGGGGTTATAGTAAGAATGACATTGGATGTCAACTTGCATTCTTCAACTGCAAGCCTCAGCATTTAATACCACTTTACAAAGTATGTTTTAAGGCAGAAATGTACAGGTACAGCTGAGTTAGAAGTGCAGACTGCCACTGAATCCAGAAAGAGTAAGTTATGAGACTCCTACTGAACACATCCAGATTTGCTGTGGTAATAAGGTTTCCCACAAATGCTGTTAAGTTCCAGGATACTTAACACAAAACACATTGAAAACAAAAGGCCAGTTATATTAACAACAAATATTTTTTCAGTTAGTTCAGAAGAACTGTGTTTGGGTAATACTACAGTGCTACCTTATTTTGCACAGGGAGGATAAATGCAGCAGTCACACTTATCTTTAATCTTTTCAGTAATGCAGTCTATCGGAAGCAGTAATTTGCACTTTTGTTATGAGAGCCTGATGTGCTTTACAAGAGGTGGCTAAGAAGGGCCTCTGCTATAATCTTCTAGACACGCAAAGGCAAGTACCTTTTTACAAGATAAAACAGTACAACGATCACAGAACTGCACAGTAAAAAAAAAATGTATCCAGCCCAGGGTTCCCAACATTTCTGTATTGTGGTAAGCAAACAAATC
>VYZV01009849.1:31772-41862 GCA_013401275.1 Pandion haliaetus | reverse complement strand
ATAAAGTTTATCTTTAATGTCCAGCAGTACAAAGAAACATGCCTATTTGAATTTTTTCTCCTGTTTTGTACAGCAAGCAAGCAAGAAGGAAAACTCTGTCTCTGACAGTTCTTAGCAGAAGGTTTATCACTACTTTCCAGTCCAGATGTCATTTACGCAACCCATGCTTTCATTTCTTCCCATGCGGTTAGATTCTGCTGCCAGGCTATTTCTCATGTTTGTGCATACTTGATTTTTGCAACCAGAGAAACACGTGCATAGTACAGTATCTTTATCCTGTGCTCACCTGCACTGAGAAGGCTAAAGCTTATCCTACAACATTGTCCGCTGCCCTCACTTCCTAAGATCAAATCAGTTTTTTGTATCATCTTCATCTGAGTCCATGTATGAAGAAAATCTCAACACAGACAATCCAGGTTTATACTCCTAGAAACACGGTGAAAACACCGCAGAACGGCTCCTGCTCTGTACAGACCAAGGCTGGAGGTGTGCAGACTGCTCATCGCCCGCATTTAGTGTGCTGAAAAGACACACCCAAAAGAAGGGGTAGAGTATCCTGCTAAACAAGTTACCGTACCTGCAGCTTTCTGCACTGAGATTTTTCACTGCAACTAGAACAGCACGTCTTTGGGCCATCAAGAAGTATTTGATTCAGCTGAACTTTCTTGAGGTCACTGGTGTAAAACTGAATCAAAGCAAGCCTTCTTAATTATCAATTCTTCGGCCCCTCGGTGCTATAATTAAGCCTGTATATATGAAATTAGAAGAAAAAGCTTGTATCCTGGTGGCATGAGAAGTCTGTCATCTTGTGATGCATCATAAGATGTTTGGATTTACATGATAATCACTTTGTTTTGCTCAGCACTCTTGTGCCACATCTCATGGTGTCTCATGACAGAGAACTCAGGAGTTGGTTCATGTTTTGCCTGTACCATTGTCTCTAAACTTGCATAAAATTCCCTGGTTTATAAGGAACAGAGTGATACTGTTAACTTTTTTTTTTTTCTTTTACCAGATATCAAGGGTTCTGTTTTTCTTCTGTGATTCCCAGAACTGGAACCAAAAATGAAGTCCAGACAGCAGTTTCTCCCAAGCTAGGAAGAGCTTTGAGGATTTCAACAATCCTCTAATGCCTAAATATCAAACAACATAAAGGACAAGAAAATCAGGAAATTTAACACCAAGGGAATAATTATACCAGTTGAAAGAACTTACTCCAATTTCATTTTTCCTTCTGCCTGTGTTAATTTAACAGTTAGGAACACCAACATTACAAGATATAATTTACGAGTGATAATCCTTAAAACAAGGCAGATAATGTCCAAACTCTTATACTTTCTTTCTACACTCCCTTTCACTGTTCTCCCAGCTGACTATTGCTCTGACCCTATTCACAGCCTGTGGTATCTGTACATTAATCCATCATTTGAGTGATTTCCATTGGATCACCTGTCTGTCATTTTCTGTTGCTGCGGTGTTAACCTGGCCACATGCCCGAGCTGCAAGGCTGGCCTGACACAGGCGCCCAGCACAGCAGCCCGACCTCGCTGTCCTCAGGGTTTCTGCACCCCCGTGTGTTGCTGTGCACACACCCCAGCTGTGACACATTTGGATCCTTTCCATGTCAGCTACAGAAGAATCCTTCTATCATGCAAGGAGAAGTCTGGAAAGGATATGCATATCCTTGTACCTTTCTTTCTTATTTTTTCCTGTGTCGCCAATGCATATCGGAAAAGGAAAGAAAATACAACTAAAGCAATCTAGTTCTGTTTTAAATGATGACTTGGGAACCTTACTTTAAGGAACCAGCCTTTTAAACATTTCATAGGACAAGAGTGCTAATCTTGAAGCTAACATTGCACGTAGATTTATAAGTAGCATGCAAAGGTTTCGCTGCCAGTAATCCCTGAAAAACATATTGATAGTTCTCTGGTGCATGAAGTGAGGTGCTACTGTTAGAGCTCACAGGTGTACAAACTACACAGAAAATGAGTTTTCTCTTTTATTAAAGTCTTATTTATAAGTGTCATTCAGTAATCAAAAATATACATCTACCAACAGATGTGGAAGTCTCTATTTCTGCTCACATATTCTCTGTTTTCAGGGAATCAAACGTATTGTAGAACTGAACCCTAGCCGACCTATTCTTCGTGTTCAGGTGTAGATTCAAATTGTGACCTGTTTTCACGCTCAGGTATTACAGAGCTAACAGTCAATACAGAAACAGTATGTCCTCTTTCAGCCAGTTACCTCTTTAGCCAGCTAGCAAACCTCCAAGAAGCGCTGGTTGGCTCTGACGAGACCTCTACAATATTGAATGGGAACCCAGGAGGGAAGAGCAAAATGAGAGTAACAGTCTACACAGCAGATGGGCTCCCACCCAATTTTTTCCTGGTATCAGGCTAAGCATGAAGAACAATGTATGCTCTTCAAGAAATAAAATTTCAGGCCCCTGCTTGATGCTGGACTTGGAATCAACAGGGCTAAGCATCCTGTCAGCCCCTAGATGGCACAGACACCATGAGCTCTTTTTGCTTATAAGCAATTGGTTAATTGAGAACACACTCAAGCCCATAGCTCTTTGTGCTACCTATTTTACGTGGAAGGAAGAGAGCCTGTGACCTAGTTTTTATCTAGCTTCTTTCAGAAAATCTTGCCTTGCAACCAAACCCCTGAGGTCTGCTTTTTCTGTGCACCAAGATTAATATAAATGTGCACCTATAGCTTAATAAAGCCTTTTGTTATTACGGTGGTTGGGTGTTTGTCCATCCTGTTGGTACTGTGTGGGACTGCCTGAACAATAGTAAACTTAAGAGTGAATAAGCTCATATTCTTGGCCTACCTATCACCAATGTGTGAGGGGATACTGAAGCACCCTTTCAGCTCTTTCTGAATCTATTTCATAAACACTAAATCTTAGCTCCTCCTCAGAAACCCTACCCAGTTACCAAAAGACCACGCTTACAGTTAGGCCAGGCAGATTTTCCCGAATTTCCTCTGTTCCTTCTCACCCTGTCCTCATTCGATCTATGCAATTAAGCCAGAACTCCAAAGTTTGGGAAATTATAACGCTGCTATCCCATACATTTCCAAACAAAAACAAGAAAAAAATTGCAGCAAAAACGCGAAGTGCTAGCTTTGAGTACTGAGACCCAAAGAAGCTGATGTTTCTAATTTCTAAGGAATGCTTTTAATAAAGCTTTGACCTAGGGATGCCAGCACTGCTGCCACTTCTGTAACTCTGTCGGTCATTTATTTGCAAACAAGTTTGGACTTGGTTTAGACTTGCCCTACCACTCCTTTCACTATGGCCCTACTGCGTGCACTGCAGAGGGAAGTCACTCTGCCATGAAGCCTTTGTGGGCAGACTGAGCAGAAGGAAACAGCAGAACCTATGGGAAAACACGAACACAATGCCCTGTTGAGGGGTGGGGAAGTGGCACTTACAGGGAAAATAAGCCTTGTGACACCTTACCTGAAAATCCTAAAAAATAGCCTCAAGCTTAAAAGACTCAAGATAGATGTATTCAAATGCTCCAGCAAAACCTGGAAGAGAAACCTAACAGCCACTGTATGCTGAGAAGGCAATTTAGCAGGTACAGAAGCCAGCTACCTGCACTGGCAGACCCTCGACTACAGGCATATTTGAATAATAGTCTTTAAGCCTTCATCTTTCCAAAACCGCTCTTTAGAGGGTGCTGTGTGTTCAGCAGAAAAAGAATGCTTGTCCTCCTCTAGCAGCACAAACCAGCATGTTCCTCAAAGTAAATCTTTCATATATTCTTCTTTTTCTCTGTTTAGCACTGTTTCTTGTAACTGCACTTTTACACTAAATAATCACTATCTCAGATTTAACCCGTTATATGTATGCTTTTAAATCCCAACACAACCCACAGTGGTGTAAGGTAGGCTGCCTTACTACTAAATAACACCTGAAATGGTTACAATTCATCCCTAACCCCCATCATAGCCCTTGCTTGTGCCCTTCACCATCTGCTCGTCCACCTTCAGTTTATGCTGAGTCACATGCCTTTGCAAAAATGCTAACAAAACCTGGTCTTTAATGAAAGATACCCCACGGAAGCAATCTGTTCAAGTTCTCAAAGGGCACATATTGTTCAAATTACCCAGCAGTAATTTGAAAGAAGGAACTGCTTGTATACTGTAGTTTCTGGTTTCTCACAAAACATAAATGTATTCTCTCAGCTTTCAGAGAGGCATCTGCAAAACACGTTACAAAATGTTTGTAACTTTACATATGCATGGGTAGAGCTTAATTGTATGCTTAGAAACTGAAAAAAAGCGTACATCGTTTCAGGCGTTCAATGCATCCTCTTTGTTCAGCCAGTTTGCTTTAAGTTGTGCACCAGATACCACTTCAGTATAAACAAAGTTGTGGTATACATTAAAACGTTCTTAACAATCAAGCTGGTCTAAAAGTACTATAAGCTTGTTTTCCTAAGCTAAACAAGGCAAGAACTTCTCGTTCTGACTTGTTCATTTTCAAAGATGAAGACAGACTGGCGATATACTTGCTTGCAGGTCAAGGCAAACACATGGAAGGAAAAAGAACTGTTTAACCTAAAGATTAAAATAAATGGCTATAAATCAGGTGTGAGCTCATTTAGGATGGAAATTACAACTCTTAGAGCTGTCAAGTTCTGGAACAACCTTACAATCACCACAGCATGGGAAAAAAAGACCCGCCTCCACAAAAAGGGATTATGTGATCAGGGATTGTGCTAGCAGGGCAGCAGACCTCATGACCCGAGAAGTCGCTCCAGTTCTGCACTCCTGTGAAGGCTACCCCAACAGTTTCTTTGAGCTCTCCGTATGTTTTGCAACATGCTTTTGCATGGTACCCATGCCCTCGGCACTCTGCTGAATTCTCTCCTGCCTTTCAAAGACTTGAGGTAACGCCGAGAGCAATGCCGACTGTTGATCTGTACAGTGGAGTAATACAAGTGGTGATCATGCGACTGATGACACACAATCACCTTTAAGGGAGGACTCGTTTCTCAGGTGGGTGGTAAACCTACAAAAAGTGAGCGAGGCCTGTCCCCCTTTTCTGAGGGTGACCTAAGGGCCACCGTTGCCTCCCAACACTCAAGAGCAGTGGTCAGGAACCAGAGAGCTCTTTGCAGCCTGCTGGCACAGCCCTGCCTCTGGCTCGGGGAACCAGACAGCCGTTCCGTGGAGGTGGGACAATGACATGGGGGTGTACCAATAAGCTATTCAAGCTATGAGAAGCCTCCTGGGAACCTGCTTCTGAAGCAAACCGAACTGAGGTGTGGTGTGGCCTCACCCTGCTCACTCACTGTGTGGCTACATTTTGGTGTCCAGGTTATCCCTGTTCAATACCTCGGCAGGGCAGGGAGGGACGAACCAAGTGTAACACCAGACCTTTTCATCAGGTTGACAAATTAAATGTGTCCTCAGTCCGATCCAATGAAAAGAAAAAAAAAAAAAAAAAAAAAAAAAGCACACCTGCAGCCTTAACTCTAGACACTAATAAAGTTCTGAGAGCAAATCTCAGACCCTGAGCTCTACTGACTACAGACTGCTGCTTATCCAGAGATTATTCCAGATGCAACAGAACAGCTAGAGTGATTTATGTTGTTCCACCTAATTAACTAACAAACAAAGGCAGAAAAGGTCTGTCTTTCCAGATTGAAAGCAATGCGTTTAATTCAGTAGAAATGAAAGCTGGTATTGTTTTAACTTTGGCAGATGCTTTATGGAAATTGCTAGCAATTAAATGTGTTACATTCATTGTTTTAAAATTTTCAAACGCCTTGTTTTGATTTGGCTTTGACTAGTGCTGTATTGAGAAATTTTGGTTTTAGTTATTTCAGAGTTTACACATCAACTGTCAAGAGTGTGAAAATACATCTCTATTGACAGTACAACAGTTGGCTGTAAAATAAAGAAAGCAAACTCTTCCACAACTACTACTATTTTGTTTCACAGCAATACTGTAGCATATGATTGGATTTAATACTCAGCCTACCTTCAGAATGTCATTTTTTCATTCCAATTTGTAATTAGTGCAATTAAAGTAAAACTTAAAGGTTGCCATGTGAACTTTACCAGTTCAGGTAGAAGGATTTCTAACACTTCTTTCATTGCACAGTTGAGCACACTACTCGCCCTGCTCTTCTACACTGTGGCTGCTCTATGGAAACAGAGCCCCGTCACCCCATGCTACTACCTGTGTCAACTTTGCTCTACCCTACGGCTCCAGCTTGAGCAGGCTGGCTGCCCGTACAGTGCTTGGGTCACTGGAGAGCCACATCTCTTTGTACCAGCCACAGTGCCAGGTAAAGGCCCCGCCAAGCATGCTGACATGTGACAAATGGGCAGGCTCAGCCAGCTCTCTTCAGCTCTACGTTAGACTCTTCTTGCAGTCGCTTGACTTCAGTTTGGTTCTGCGTTTGAATTAAGCGGCTGGTTTGTTGCTTCCGTGGATTGAGAACTGTCAGCCTTAGAGACCAGATGAGTCTGCAGACTGACTGTAGAGACCACCATCAGCACATGCAACTCAACAAGGATATCTGGGGACTTCCAAAGTCACCTTCCGCCTGGAAGAAGGCCGTAATTTCGATGTATTTCAGGGCACTTAACACCTGCATTAAACACCTGGGGGAGTGTTCATACTGCCCACGTTGGCTGTTTGCAGCCTGTGCAATTCCAAACACAGTGTGGTATTTAAGAATCAGTGAAGTAAACCATAAATATATATCCTATAGCCATCTCTAAGGGGTGTTTGAGTCAGTCCACCTTCTGCCCCACCTACAGACTCCTGTGAACATCTCTACACAGCCAGAGGGTTGTATTTTAAGGTCACACCCAGATTATGAGGCTTCATCTGGCATGCACATACCATCATTAAACCTGCCCATGAAACTTCATAGGCAAAACAAAAAGGTGTAATTACATTTTCCCCATTCAGTGAAGAAATAATAATTCCTTTGATGGATGCATTCAGGCCATCAGGCTTTCTCTTGAATCCCACCCAGCAAGATCTATTTTCTAAAAATTAAGATGCTTATCTTCCTAATGAAGTCATGAGCACCACCTGACATATTGAGATATATTTTATAAAATTATGTTCTCTCTATAATAGAAAAGCTTTCAACAAAAATAGCAAAGACTGAGACCCCACCACAAAGACCACTGGTTTGCTTCCAAAAAACAAACAAACCCTAACAAATGTTGAACAGCTCCATGAATGGAATTCCTTAGTACTGTGCTTATGTTTCCCTTGCTTTCCCTCTGACACCAATGTGATCTCAATAAAAGCTGTGCATTCCTTTCTACGTTCAAATTTGGCTGTGCTGAAGTATTGCATGGATTTTATATAAAGTGTTTGGTAAACTTGAGAGTAAATCTCTTTCTTATTAGTTCCTGTATAACACAGTGCCTCATTCTGCTGGGTCATCTTCCAATAGGAACATGGCAGTAGGACCTGGAAAGTACATCTTCTGCCAGCTAGCAATAAAAAAGATCTTGTCCCCAGACACCTGCTTATCTCTTCAATTAAACACATTCTTTCACTGATTTATGTGGTGGTGTCATGTCTTACATGATGCTCAAGACACAAATATAACATGAAGTGTAAGTAGAAAACCAAAATATACACACACCACCCAGGTGAAAAGGGAAGTCTCCCTGTGCTGTCATCCATCTCATTTTTAAATGGACAGGGAAACAGCAGTATGAAAGGACACAAGCTATGACTAATATACTTAGCAAAAGTGGAGAAAGGTCTTGCTCCTCTAAATATCCATGTGGGACTCATCAGTACAACATTCTTCTAATCACTGTACGAACATCAAACCCAAGAGGGGAAACAACCTTTAGACAAACACCACAACAAAAGAAAAGCCATGACAATGGGAGTAAGGGAAAGATATGAGGCTACTGTGAAGTGAGAGATGCTAATAAATCAAGGGGTGAAAAGTGCATTAACTGAAAGCAGGTACAAGATGAAGGTAGGGATGTTAATTTCTTTTAAGCAATGTTGGCCAGAAACAGTAACTACAGCATCTAAGAATTGAGACAGAACCCTTGTCTAAGAGAATAACATTGAAGCAGCCTTCAGTCTTGACCTGCTCAGTCTGTTAAACAACTTCCTTTATTAACAAGGTTTGTAATCTGCGTAAGCAAATAGAGTACACTGCTTTTCCTCACTGGCAGATCCACAGCATAATCAACACTGTTCGGGTGCTTTTGACAGAAGTCTTTCCAGAGACCACAAATAAAGAATACACCACCAGTAGTCTCTTGTCTACTGGTAGTACATTGTTTTTATTTTAAATGGTATTAACAGACCATTTTCCTTCCCAAATGAGCATACTAACAAGAAACTGATCACCTCCTAAGAGTTTTCATGGTATTACTGCATTTCACCTTGAGTTAATGTTGATGGCTATCAGCAGAATAATTCCTGGTTGCCTGGCTGGGCAGGCAGCTGACCCAGTAACATCCATGTCAGCCATACAGCTGACATGATAAAATCTGTACACATCTTTATTCAGCATGGAGGATGAATCTTCCCCCAGGTATCCCAACAGTCTACTCTCCAGCTTTATTCTACAAGTTCATAAAGGGAAACTGAGGATAGCAAGAGTTCTTTTTTTCAATGTGTTTGAAGCAAAGGTCAAGCCCTTACATCTTACACTGAATAAACTCACATCAGCTTCTGGTGAACATGTTTTCCATATACCTTTGTTTCCAGTCCCACTTTGATTTTACCAGCTGCAGTAAGTACCTATAACCCAGCTACATTCCTTAGCATGGCATCTAATTTGTCACCCAGTCTCTTATCAAAAACTAGCTGGACTCTTCAGTAAACTGCAATTCACATTTCTCCCCTCACCGAAACTCATGCTCAGTACTCCCCCACCATTTGTGTGGGCTCCTGCCCATCCATGTCTGCAGCCACCTGCCATCTCAGTCCCGGCAGTCCAGCCTCACAGCTCTCTTCCTCAACTACTCTACCCTGCCTGGAGAGCAAAGCTTTCAAAATCAGTATCAGAGAGCAGGTCTGGATGGAAGAGTCTTTACAGACTATTTTATTTGACAGAAAAAAACATCTGCTCAGGCAGGCAGGGCGGCTTATTTTTACATAGTTAACATACCAGCACTGTATGTACAGAATTAAGTGAAGAGAAAGCGCTACTTTTTCTTTTTTGATGGACATCAGCCAACCATAGCTGTTTACTTCCTAAAGAAAACTTTAAGAAAATCTAGTGTGTATTTTATTGCTATTCAGTGGGTTTCTTCACAGCCCTGTATCAAGTCAGAAGATACTTCTAAGATGCTCAACTGCAATAATTACTGATCACTTACATATTATTGCCAGGCGTTGGGGAAAAAAAAAGACCTTCCTGCACCAAGTGAACAAAGTAGTTCTGCCAAGAAATTAACGGAGAGGCCAGACTGCAGGTTTCTTGGTGGCAGCGTCCTGTGAGTAGGAGCAAGCCCTGGGTATGTCAGCTGAGGAAAGGACAGCAGTGCACTATTCTTCCTAGAGATGCCCAAACAAGGAGCTGACCTCTAAAATTCAATTCTCAGTATTACAAGCAACCCATGTTACTGAAAGCTGCCTGTCTGGTATCTGGCACATAACCTCCCGGGTATAAGTTGGATATTACAGATAATAAAAAAACACCAGTGAGAAAGACAGACTGGCTAGTTGAAACTGTACTTCGACTCAAGTGGAAAAACGTTTAACGCTGGCAAAAACTTCACAAACCGAGATCTGCACTGAATTATGTGTATTTTCCTTCCGCTAGGGGGGGATCAGCTGCCAAAAACAATCAAACGTTGCTGTAGTACAGGCAAACGCCACTGAGAGTACCCTAAAAAAACCCAAAAAAAACCCCAACCCCAAGCCACCAGAAACTATCCTGTGGAGACGGCGAACTTTCCGCTGCTTTGGCCCGGCCTTTGAGTCGCTTCCGATGAGCCCAGTTTTCCCGCCCCGTCCCGCTCCCCCGGTGCCGAGCCGACTGCCCGGCTCCCGCGAGCGGAGCGCCCCGGGGCGGCTGGGCCGAGGCAGCGGGGCCGGGGCCGCGGCTCCCCC
>VYZV01009849.1:16907-30639 GCA_013401275.1 Pandion haliaetus | reverse complement strand
CGGGTTCCCCCCACCTCGGTGGGGTGGGGTGAACGGCTCCGGCCCCCCGCCGCGCCGCTGAGGGACGAGGCCGGGGCTGCCTCGAGCGGCAGCGAGTGCCATGTTAAGGCAGAGCCTCCTTGGCGAGGAGCGTAGGAGCGCCGAGACTCGGCTCACAGGAGTCGTGTCTTTTTCGTGAAGGAGAAAAACTTCTGTGTGGAATGCTGAGGAAAGCTGTGTTTATAAAGCCATCTCCGGGCAGCTCAGGTGAGCCCCAGGGGTAACTGCTCCCGCCTCAGGAACCTCCTTTCTCCTGAAGAGGTTTGCTAACCACCATCGCCGCTAGCAAGTGTCAGTAAAAAGCTGTGTCCCTTTTCAGCTTAGTTTTCACAAAATCCATGACAAAGTAGATAAAATAATGACCACTGCCAACTGATTAATGCTATTTACTCCTACTCGCAAGCAGAATGAAGACTACAATTCAGCTTTTTGGCTGCCTTGCAGGTTTTAGTGTTCTTGGTACAGCTTCTTTGCTTGCTCAGAGGGCCAAAACCTACCGTTCAGGATTAGCTCTTAGCACTGCGTAAAGTTGGTGAGGAAATCTGGCTGTTCCAGTGTGACTGTAAGGCTGTCTGGTTTATGTTTGTTTTCTTCTGTGTCTTACCTTCTGTTACAGTCCTGCACAAGTTGGTGTTAACATTTGTTCTGGATGTTACCTAAAAATCAACTAGACCATGACTCTTTGGATTCAGACTGTACGTGCAAGTTTATGGGCAGTGTTTCTCAATCTCAGCGATCGTCTGTTCTGTAAGAACTGTAGTGAATTTCAGCAATACCGTGCCTATTCCTGAAGCCTTCACGCAAATGGCAGCTATTATGTTGAGCAAAACACTCTGTTGGTTACTAAAAAACTAGTAGCATGACCTTTGTTCATTGCACCTTCATCCCTTCTGAAGTACAGCATTAGTGGCCGTGTACAGCTGTTAGGAATCTCATGTGCTGCTAAAAAGCAAAGTTATAGAAACACTGTGAACGAGTTGCTTCGGCAGTCTAAGCGCCACCAACTCCACCAAACACCACAAGCAATTCGACTGGAGTAAATGGCATTTGGTGGCATGGTAATCCCTCTTACGGTGTCATTTTCACTCTGTTTGATATTAGCTTTAGCTCTGTTACAACTACCAAATGTCAAAAAAATCTTGTGTTCCTAAGAGTCATACACAAGAATATCCAATGCCATAAACAGTCCCTGCTGTTCACTGAAACTTTAGGTTTCTTTATGCTCATACATTGCAAGTTTCTGGGTGGGAGGGACTGGCAAAGACCTTTAGTAGTTGCTTCCTTTGTACATCACCTATTTTCCGGTAATTGCCTCATGGTTAGACTGGAATAGGAATTCAAAATTACTCTCAGGGGAGGTGCTCATAGCTTTGGGGCTGAAGGAGCAAAAGCGAGAAGCTTGGGAGTATCGGCGGAGGAGGCAGCCCTGCTTGTCAGTTCCCAGGGATTTCAGGAAAGTGGTACCTCAGGCTGAGCCAACCACTGTAAGTGTAAGCAGCCTGACTTCCACTGGGCTGAAGCATTAGAGCTGAAGTCACTTAAAACATTCCCCTCATACAGAGCTAAGTTTGCCAGTGGAATTACAGAACACTTGATTTTTAAACAAAAGATGTTGCTGCTTACAACTTAAGTGACTAGAAAGAGGAAAATTGACTGTTCTACTTCATCATGTACTGCATTAAAGGCACTGCTTGCTAATAAGTGTATAATATTGTCCCTATAAGAAAACATTCACTGGTAAAAATAGACTCCTTTCTTCTCCCTCAATTTCTCTTACTTGTGTTTTTAATTGTTGTATAGTTGTCATCCATATTTTATCTTAGCTAGAAGCTAAGAATAAATATTTTTAAAGCACTGCCAGATGACTTCAGGCTTTTCCTGGAAATAAATTATCCAGGTTCTGCTTTTCAGACTTGAGTTTGACTGATGTGCTTTGAGTGAATTTTTTTTTAATGCAGTGCTAAGTATCTGAAAGTGGTGTTCACCTTTTTCCTCCCTTCTCCTTCCCTCATTTGCCTGACGGATGACGGTGTGAAGGAAAAGGTGGCATATCCAAGTACCTCCTTCTACCTTGGTAAGCTTATCTTGAGAGATAAGCTATGTGAAAGCAAAGTTACTGACAATAGAATTCATACTGGGCAAACACAAGACAACCGTTCCATGCCAGTTCTTCCTGCTTGTCTTGCTGTATCCTAGACTGTATCTTTGAAACCAGAAGGAATTCATAAAAGAACAGATGTATCTCTCCCACTTCCCACTACTACCTCTTATACAACGAACACAATTTGCCTGTGTATTTGAGATAAGCCTGTTTTCCAGTAGTTATAATTCCCTTTTATACATGAGGAGCTTTCAGAGCAAGGTCTGAAAGTGCAGGCTGAGTAGCCATTATGACCAAGAGAGACTGTATAATGGAAATACAGGCTCAAATGTTGATCTTACTGGCCTATGTGGGTGCATTGAATGTTGAAACCTCGATGTGAAACAGCTTACAGACAATTTGCAGATATGTAAAATGTGTCAGTGGTGTAAGTGTTGGTCTCAATTTGTAATGTAAGGAGTGGAATAATAAGTTCTTTTTTTTACATTTAGTGATTACATAGCTACAGTTTATCACTTATCATATATCTGTCAAAATTAGCAAACAAGTTCAGTATTTACATAGCTAGAAGGGATCAGGGCATACTTTCTGCTGTGCAGTAAGAGGCTGTAGGTAAAAACGCAGGCTAACAAGATCTTTGGGTTTATCTGAACAGGAATAGGAAGGAACCTGCAAGAAAGGAACCTCATGATTGCCAGTGACTCCAGGAAAGAGAAGCCTTCAGACTGAGGGAGCTGCTGATTAGCAGGGTAAGTGAGTAATTACTTGTCCAAATCCTAAACAGCTTCTAATAAAAATATCTCTGCCTAGATAGGCTGCAATCTGACCTCTCTTAAAGAGGAGATACTATGCCAAAACTCCTACTAAGAGGAACATAAGGCAACATCCTATAGGCATCCTTGTAATACCAATCAGTTAGGTTGTCGCAATGAAAACCAGTGTAGCAATGAAAGACTTCTAGCACAATAACAAACTGACACTGTATTTTTCTTCAATAATTTGTGTAAGAATCATCCAGATTATTGATTCAGAGTATACAACAGTACCAGGCCCTTCTCATGCTTGCTTTTCAAAAAGAAGTTACATTTACTGCCAGTATTCAGCCATGTAGATCTAAGTAATACTGATGAGCTAGTGGTGAATGGTAAGAGGTTTCATCAATGAAACTGAGTTCAAATGTAGGCTTGTATGGCTGTGCTACCATTTTTATCATTGTATAAACTGTTCTTAATCTGCTAGGAAGAGAGATACGGATGTATGTATTCTGTCAGCAAGACAAAGTTGGAACCTTGATTTTCTTCATTGCCACTGATCAGGAAATGAGGCTTGCAAGCTGAAAGCCCCAAAACTTATCTATTTATGAAAAAAAAAAAAGCCAACAAAACAGGCTGATTTCAATCTAGGGATGTGAATAAGGGTATAGAAGCCTTAATTTAGCATTCAGATAGGAAGCTGAAGACTTAACTTCCATAAGGTCTTCAGACGTAAGGTATCATTAGAAAAATAAATGGGACTAGAAGTTTAAATCACTCAGTTTTCCATTATAATAAAATAGCAATGTTATTTTGCTTTAAAGATAGCTTGTCTTTTTCATGCGTTCATGGAAAAATTTCCTTAATGATTTAAGGGCAGTGTGAAGCGACAAGTAATATACTTTCCATGATGTATGTATGAACACGATTATGAATCCTTTTCATTTTCACCCATTAGGGTTTTTTTAAGTGTTTGCACATACAGAATGACAGAAAAGTCTAGGCTGGAAGATACCTCTGGAGATCACCTGGGCCGACCTTCTATTGAAAGCAGGGCCTTAGAGTAGGTTATCCACAAGCCTGTCTAGCTGAGTCTTGAGTATTACCAGTAAGGTGGGTTCCACCACTTCTTTGGGCAACCTCATAGTTGTTTCTCACAGTGAAGATTTTTTTTTATATATCCAGACAGAATTTCCCATGAAGCAACTTGTGTCTGTCGCTTCTTGTCCTGTCACCATGCACCCTTGTGAAGGGAGTACCTCCGTCTTCTCTGTACTTTTCTTTTAGGTATTGGAAGACCATGATTAGATCCTCCCTGAAACTTTTCTTCCCTAGGCTGAACAAACCCAATTCTTTCAAGCTTTCTTCAGAAGTCAAGTTCTCTGACCCTCTACTCATCTTAGTGGCCCTCTGCTTCACCCTCTCCAATTTTACAATGTTTCTTTTGAACTGGGAGGACCAGAACTGGACATAGTATTCCCTAGGTGGGCTAAAAAGTGCCAAGTGGAGTGGAATAACTATTTGGCAGGCTTATACCTGTTTTTTCAGTACCAGCAGATGGCTTATACATTCTTCAAGATATTAGGTGAGTTAAAGTCCAATAAGACAGTGAACTCTCACTCATCTATTCTTCTCTAATGTAAAAAATTAGACGTGTTTGAAACATCTGGTATTTTCCTTCGGATATTTTTCCTGGTGATTGTTGTGTATAGACAAATGAGAGAATAACCCTTTCCTTGCAATTTGCCTGTTACATTTTTTTTAAGTCGTTATCTAAAAAGTAGATTGTATGCTGTTAGATTTCTCGTAGTTTCTGTCTTCCAGCAGAATGGATGCTGAATTACCCCAGTCATTGCTTCCTCTGGCTGCAAAAAAACACCACTGTTTGAGAGTGAACGTACTCCTGTTTGAGCTATGTTTTTTCCATATTAGTTTTTCGCATGAAGAGGCAGTAGTTGCCAAATACTTAGGGAGGAGTAGAATGGACTTCAAAGCATTCTTAAAAGAGCACTGATGGAAGAAACCTCATGTGTTTCTTCCATCAGTACCTACCAGGTACAGTAGCATGGGGAAAATTAGCATGCAGCTTTAGGTGACTGAAAGGTCAACTTATAAATGTGTCAGTTTAAAAAAAACAGTCATTTGAAATACTTTGTCTAGCAGTTCCTGTGAACAGTAAAATGTTGCCCACAATTCATAGAGCTGTCGTCCACAGAGCTTCCCATGCTGCAGCTTTTATCGTTCCATTGTTTGTCACCTTTTCTTAAAATAAGGTCTGACAAGCAAAAAAGCTTTGCAGAAATACTGAGGTGAGATTCACATTTTGTTTATTTAGAATTAAAAATTCTTACATGAAATTCTATCAGATAGGGCATGGAGAGTTCAAAGGTAACATGAAACATAACCGTAAATGCTCAGCGTTGGAAATTTTGGAAATCTGGAGCTGAGATTCCTAAACTGCTTCCTTGGGAAGCATCCATGCCTTATCATGTGATGCACATAGTATTCAGGATAGAGAGACAGGAATACCACTCAATTTACCATAAATACATATTATGTCTTTCAGAGCAAAATCACGTTCTGCTAATGCTCAAAATCCAGATGAGCCCCTGTGGACCTTAGGGAGTATGCTGTAGAACAATTCCACCATTGGACAGCTCTGTGAAGGGAGGAATGGAGAAAACAATGAGAAAGTAGAGTGAAATAGACTTTTCCTCTCTCGTGGTTCTTTAAAAGTCCATACAAAGGGAGCTGCCATGCCCAACGTAGAACATCATTTCATTAGTCACCTTAAAAACCACTGAGGCACGTCAAGGTTCTTACAGCTTTGTACCCCTTCTTTGCCTCTGCAGGTGTCAGAGGGCTCTCTGCTTTCATCCCCGAGAGCCCTGGTATCCTTAAAAAAAGTGTCTCATATCTTTACAAACCTTCATGTGTCTTTGGTAAACAACTTTACTCACATACCCCTTCCCACTCCAGTCTTGGGAACATTTCCTCCTCCCCCTCAAAGGGACATGATGACATTAAGAGCAAGCAACAGCTTCCCAGCAATCCTTAACTCCTTGAGAACTTAAGTCCTTGTTGAGGCTTGCTAACAAGGGGGTTAGAAGGAGTTCTGACAAACTTATGAAATCTTGAGGGATCTGAAGATATTTCTTTTTCTCATTCCCTGCTTCCATCTCAGTTAGCGTTCTTCTCCACTGCTTCTTATCCTGCTGTTATCCTCCAAACCAAAAGATGCATGAGTCCAAAAATATTCCTGAAAATGAATGCCTTTAGTTAGCTGCAGTAAGGCTTTGCTGAAACAAGTGAAAGATTTGGGCATAAACAGCACAACATGCCAGGGAGCTGTGTTTCATGGTTTATAGAGCAAACATATATAGGATATATTAATTCAAATTTTTGTTTACCACACTGATCTGCAGGATCTGCAAATCTGTGGAGATGACATTAAATGAAAAGGAAGAGCTTACCCTTCCTTTCTTCCCTACTGTCATGTCTTCCCCACTCTTGTCTGTTCTCTTGGAAAATGCGTTTTTTGTATTAATGTTGTAAGTACTTTAAGAAAAACCAATAAAAATTTCTGGCAAAAACTAGCCAAGACAAACTGTAGTGCTGCCCCTGGAAATGTTATTACTGAATCAGACAAAGCTGTTTGCCAGTGCAGTGATCTCATTATGAGAACTTCTTAAAAGCAGTATTTCAGAAAATGGTTATGGATGATGGCAGCAAAAGCATTGAGTCCAGGGGCCTTTAAGTCAGGAGGGTATTTTGATGCTGTTGGCTAGTGGGTCACGTCTCTTTAGCCCATTGGCAGAGTTTTTCTATTTATTCAAAAGTTGTACGGACAATGGTAAATTAAAAATTAGCTCCATAACTGGATCTAGCTATTAAAATTCTTTAACGTCAGGATCTGACAACCCTAGCTTTGTCTGGAAAAGGAAAGGAAATAAATTGGCAAGGACTAAAGGCAAGCTGCAACAAAAAAAAAGTTGTGGAGCCTCTGAAGTACAGTACAGTATGTCAAGGACTTAATACTACAAATAAACCTGTACGTTGCTTACCATCCTGCCAAAACAGTCGCAATAGCAACCAACCCACTAAACATACAGCTTTACAAATCAAATACATAAGAAAACAACTTCTAACCAGTCACTCTGCTAGACTTATGAATACAGGAGACTAAATCGTGTTATTAGAGGGGTAATAAGGACTTGGCCACAGAAAACTTACCATTGTTTGAAATCTGCAGAAGTGTGTGGTTAAAATGGCAGGACTAGGATTTCGTTGTACAAACAAAAGCCAAAACAAGGTCAAAGTGCCCTACAAGAAGACATTATTTTGAAAAGTAGCCACTTGTACTGCTTAGAGGAAGAATATATTTTGTCACTGGTTACTGACCTTGTCATCCAAAAAAAGCACAAATCTTTAATCGCTCACAAATCATTAAGAGTTAATTATGTTTGCTTCCCCAAGAGAACTGCTCACTCTCAGCACATTCCAATTGACGTCAAATATTTAGAATTTGAGGAATTAATAAATCACATTTTAATCTGATCTGTGAAGTGAAATAAGCTACTTAGCATTTTTATTTCTTATTAGCATCTAAACACACAAGGAGACTTACCTATTTGCAGAAAAAGGTGAGTGACAGACAGCTCCACCAGTGAGGACACTATCTTTCTGGATTAATCTGTTCTGCAAAACACACATGTAAACAAACAGCTCTGCACTGACCGATCTATAAGATGGTTCTGCTGCCCTCCCCACGGAGCAAACCACAGCATTCTTGCAGCTTGCTCACTTAAATAGCAAGCCTGCTGCGCAGATACACTTCTCTCTATATAAATTTGTGCACATATACACATGTACGCTTCCAAATATGTACACATAAAAATTCAAATCCAGGAACTGGGTCATCTGAAAATAATTTTTGGATTAGCATATTTTCTGAGGACTAGCACATACTACAAAGGCTGTTATTCTGTACACCATTTGGAAATTCATCATCTTTGTTTATTATTATGATATGTCTCTCTGCATGTGTTAGCTCCTTCTAAGGCTGGCTATTAGAAGAACACAGTATTGTTATTCCTACTGAATTCTTATGTAAGTTTAAGTATTTTAATGATTGCTTAACTAAATTGCACAGGAAAAGCAGTATGGAAAAGGGAGAAAACTCAGCCTTTATAGATTTTAACAGTTGCTGAAGTCAGTGGAATACGCATTTAACTCCTCATGCGAGCATTGGGGTGCTAGATGGGACACAGACATGGCAGTGAACCAGATTCTGCCTGCAGTTATGCATTTTTTCATCTCATTGACTTAAGTGGATATTGCCACAGGCAGGATTTGGACCTGTGTACTCTTAAAGTGGAAATGGTTTTCACAGCAATTGCAAGTATTAATACTAAATGGGCACAGCATGACCCCTCTCATTAATAAGAACTAAGTTTTTATTGAATTACAGGCAATTTTAATAAAACCCATATGTTTGAAGTATTAACGATTCTTACAAATTTTACATTTTAACTCCTACTATGTGAACAGTGCATAAGGGTATCAGGAAACAGCAGTGTGTTGTAACTCTTGCAACATTGTTAGGAGTCTCAAGGCATTTAGTGTTTTCTCAAAGACAGTCATAGGAATATCAGAAAGCCTTTTACCCTCATATTAAAAAAAAGGAAGAAAATATATTTGTCATCTAAAGGATGCCCAAAATTCATTTTTTGAAGCCTGTCATTTTTTAAGCCAGTCATAAAATGTGTTGTGACCTGACTCATGGTTTTTGAATGTAGGTACTTGCCAATACCAAGATGTTATCATACGTGTCTTCGTCCAAATAAAAAAATATTAATATATCCACAAAGCAGGTGAAGCTGTATTGTAATAGCTGGGACCTGTATATGTATTCTGACTTTAAGTAAACTTTGGGAAGGAAGTAAATGTGACAGCATGGCAGCAGACTGTAAAAATCAGGTTGATATAAAGGGAATGAACAAGAGATACTGATTAGTTCAAACAAAAAGACTGTTAATGACTGGAAGAAGATTTGAAGCTGAGAAGGAAAGTACTAATGAGAGAGTTAGGTCTGTCTGTACTGGGCTTGCAGACCTGGGTGTGTACAGCCCTCCTCCCTTTTCCCTCTGACCCACTCCCTGTTTCCACAGGAAGGAAATACATACATGTAAGTCAAAAAGGAAATCTAAGTGTGCTCCGCCAGGCTGGCCAGTTGTCCAGGACAGACATCTGCCCTTCATTATAGGTAATGAATTAGCTGGGCAATTTGAACAGCATCATTGGGAGTAAACTGGACAGTGGCAGCATTTAGATCAAGGAGCAGCACTTTGTTGAAGGCAGGAGTAGCATTATAAATTTTAAGTAGAAATTATTAAAGGTGTATTTTTATTTTTAATTTGTAAGAGGGGATCATTAGGATGTTCAGCAGGTGAGATGAGGCAGAGTGTGGGATCTGTTCAAATAAGTTTTAGATAACTGAAGGGCCATCAGGTACATGCCTACAAAAGATGGGGAGAGCAACAGTTAAGGGCATAATCTCGTGTTTTGAGTAGAAGCAGAAAGATTTGATTAAGATTGATCTGCATGACTTGTGCAGTAGCTGTGTTCAGGACTTGGCTTTTCAACCTGATCTGCACATACTTGTGTGAAGAAAGAGGGAGATGTATTTGTCTAACAAAGAGAGAGCAAACTTAGCTAAAGCTGAATTTCCCCACTGATGAGAGGTCAGTTCTCCTCTGGAACCAACTGCACTTCTGGGAAAATTGTTTCTTTCTCCTTCCTGTCACGTTCCAGGACTTGAACACTTGTAACTGTTCCCTTGCCAGGCAAATGTCATCCACCACACAGTTGGATCCACTTCTTTGCTTCTTGCATTTATCCTGCGATCAGTCTAGACTTGTCTAGCGTTGCTTTGCATTCCTGGCAATTTTAAGGAAACATATGTCTTGCTGGCGGCATGTGGGCTGCTCGGGTTGAACGAGCTGCGGCTGGAGTGCCCAGGCTGGCCTGTTTTCTGAAAACCACAGCAGCTTCATCTCTCTTCCTTTTAAGAATTCCATCTAAACTGTCTTGTGTTCTTTTCTCCGTGGTTAAAACGTCATGTAGGACATTGTTTACAATCTTACGTGTGGAAAAGCATATTCTCATATAATATCTAGCCTTGCCGTTCTTCCTCTTTCACTTAAACTGAGTGGCCAATAGCTACTAAGATTCAAGGGGGGGCACTAAGTATTGAGAGAATCTGTATCTCATTCTTGTTCCTGTACAAAACTGTTTTGTAGGTGTGTATTCATAAAGATTTAATGGCAGATAAAATAAAAAATATTTCAGAAGGAAAGGAATAACAGGAGTTCACGTGAGGTTTTGCAATTTATTTCCACATGAATTATGTAATTACTTGGTCTGTTTAGCCTATAGAGTAACTAAAGGGGCAAAGTGCATCTCTTGAACCTGTCCTGAGGGTGAAAAGCTTGGTAAAAGGGCACTTGCAGCAATGATTAGAAGCCTCAAAATCAGATGATGATGATGCTTATTATTATTATTGTATTTTGAGATTGGGCAGGTAACCAACCTCCCCTCTTGGGGAGCTCATTGAACACTGCGGAGAGTTTTGGAGATTGCTTCTCTTCTGTGGTAAATTACTCTGTTGGTTAGATCTCAAGTTCAAGACTGCAGAGCCTTTGCTTGCTTTACTCTTCTCATAATGCTTAAGCTGGTGACTTCACTTCCTAGCTATGAAATGGACTTATCTGCCATCCAGACGTGTTACAAAGCTTAATCTGCCCATGTATGAAGAATTCTATGAACCTTTCAAGACAGTGGTTATGATTATTTCCATAGAGCTGATATGGTTCTTATTGTAGTACTTTTGCATTACTTTCATGGTGATCTGATGTTCATGTGCATCTGAAGAATGATAGTCAGAAATATGTTGGTAGGAAGATTGAGAGAAGCTTGCCTAGCTAAGTATTTAAACTGTCCAAGGACAGGAATCCCACTGTCTGTCAGCCTATCTCACTGCTGCTCTACCCTCCTCGTAAAAAAGGTTTTCCTAATGTCCAATCTGCACCCTCAGAGCTGCAATTTGTGGTCATTGCCATTGCTATATTGTTTAGCACTACATAGGAGAGTTTGGCTCTTAGGTCTTCACAAATCCCTTTCAAATAGTTTTAGGCAGTTAATAGAATTCCTGTTAGCCTCCTTTTTGCCAGCCTAAACACTCTTTTTGTAGGACGTGCAAAATTTCCTGCACAGTACAGAATGAAACCAGCAGGAAGAGAATAAGCAGGAAAGCCAGATGAGAACGTGGTGCCACAGCAGCTGTGTCTGGTGAGTAGCATTGCACCACCTGCAAGGGTGAGTTGCATGACGCTCTGCAGAGTTCACCAGAGGGTATCAGGTATTGAGCCTGCCAAAAAGTTTCTTAGCAATTACTTTTTTTAATGATCTAAGGATATACTTCTGTCATTGGTTCCCCATTTAATCAGGTTTTAGACACAAAACAGCGAATCATTATATACATATCAGGAAGCTGAAAATTCTAAAAATGTCAGCTCTTCATAAACTGCGAATAGTATGTGTCTAACCATTCCCTACTATTTCTACTTGAATGTGTTCACATGTGCACAGATTACTCTAGGAATAAAGATCTGTGAGCCTGCAGGGCCCATGTTCTGGATACCTCTATGTGAAGAGAATATCCAATACAAAATCTATCAGTCAGGACATATGATAATTTACATTTTTGTATAACCTACAGTTTATCTTAGGAATGAAGAAACTGTGGCCCTCAATAGCACAAAAGCAACAAGATTATCTTGCTCCCAGTTATGTATAAGTTCATCATTTAAAGCTCTGTGTTTCTTTATGTATGTAATAGTACGCATTTGAAAATTGTTCCCTGTGGCACAGGGCCATATGTTAGCATGAGCATGCTAGAAGAAAGTTACGCATGAGCTGTCTGGCTTGGTCTTTTTTAGCTGAAGCTGTCACTGCATCAGGGTGAGAGAATATTTCAGTTTTAGTAAATTTTACAGGTTTTAATTGCTCTTATTTTGTCCCTATGCCAGTATGGTTGGCAATACATTTAATTCAGTAAATGAAAGTGTCTAACCTCATCTAAGAGGGTTTTTAGAGGAAAGCAAAATGACTTGTTTAAACACAGCACAAAGCAATAAGAATATATATATATATATATGAATATATAACAGAATATAGGTGAGATAGTATAGTGGAATTGACTTGATGTCAAGGGATATATAAATAATATAAACTAATATAAACTCTATGTTATTTTTCCAGTATGTTCTAGTGATAAATTTACAAAAACAGAAATACCTTTAATCATGATTTGTCATGGAACTGTCTTTATTCCTTGAATCTTTTAACATTCAATGTGAAAAAGTGCAATGGGATAAGTAGAGCTTATAAATACCAGCTGTTTTTGTTGAAAACACTGACAAATCTTTTCCTCTGTGCTCTAATAAACTTTCATTTACCAAGAGCATAGTTCTAAATATCATTCAGTAGTTTTTCTTCTTGTACCTCCATCATTTTTGACTGAGAACTATCCATCTGCAATTTTGTTTAAAGAGCAAACAGTGGAGCAGTCTGCAGTATAGTATGTATTTAGTTTAAATTCACAGGAACTTCTTTAGGGTCTCTCATATTCAACCCTGGTTGATAACAGTAATCCCTCTTTGCGGAGATTTACGGCTTAACAAACACGTTTCAGTACATTAGTGACGTACAAAGTATGAATTCACTAAATGCATAGACAAGATCTCTAGCCACTCACAGTAGGGCTTGTAAGAGTTGGACTTTTAGATCAGTGTAAAAGTAAGAATGCCTTTTGTAAAGAAACGTACAAATCTATGTTAAGTTTTTAATTGCTTGCGGTGCACTTCCATGGTAACCTTTGTCCACCAACAGGTCTGTTCAAGAAGCTCTTTAATTATTTATCTGGTGCATCTACTATATTCACAGATTTTTCTCCTCTTCATGATGGAGGGGTGCAAGGAAAGAAGTGCACCAAGATCACATCACAGACCAGAATTTCTGTCCACATAGCAAGATTGCGTAATGCCTAGTCTGGTGTTGTGCCTGCCAACTGCTGTCAGACAGACTGCATTGTTGAGCAGAAGTTGGAAGAGATTAGACAATACAGGGAATAAATAATAAAGTGGGACATGGAATAGTTTCTTTTTTTTTCCCCCAGTAATTTATACTTTCTGTCCTTGTACTAGAGAAGTGAACATAGAGAATGTTTTAGACATCTCACATTACCCATCTCCTCCTTTATTTCACTCAAGGAGATAAGGCTGGTCTGCATACACAGACTGAAAGGAAAAGTACTGCTGGAAAATCAGACTGTATTGGCATTCAATCTGGTCATTAATAGTGTGTCGTGGTTTCAGGTCAGCTCAGTCGGTAACAAAGCACCACGAAGCCGCTCACTCACCCCCCACCCCCTCGCCTGGCTACGTTGGGATGAGGAGAAGAAAAAAAAAAAACAAACAAAAGGCAGGCTTGTGGGTCGAGGGATCACTCCCCACTTATGGTCACGGGCAAAAGACAGGCTGAACTTGGGGAAGAAACAAAATCAATTTAATTTACTACAAATCAAAACAGAAACAAAACACAAGGGTATTAGGAAGGGAAACCAAACATCAGAACAACCTGCCCCCACCCCTCCCGCCTTCCCGGCTCAGTTCACTACCGATGCTGTCTACCTCCTCCCCCCGGCGGCGCAGGAGAACAGGGGATGGGGGTTGAGTCAGCTCGCCACACATCGTCGTTGCCGCTTCTTTCCTCAGGGGGA
>VYZV01009849.1:0-16750 GCA_013401275.1 Pandion haliaetus | reverse complement strand
GTCACTCCCCGCCTAGAGGCGGGTCCGACACTTTGGCGCGCGGGTCCGACATTTTGGGGCAGCGAATTCTTCCAGCAACTTCTTAAAGGGGCCGCCTCTGCAGCCCCCCTCCCCTGCCACCAAGGAAAACCGCGCCACACAAACCCATAACATAGTGCAATAAATATAAAAATTTAAAATATTTAGTCACCATATGGTAAAATGCCTGATTTTATCAATGCTATTAATGTACTTCCAGTTATACTACAGTTACTACTACAACAGGCCAAAGTTCTTCCCATTGCAAAGCTGAAGAGGTTATATCACTTTAAAAGCTCTGGCTATTTTGTAATACTTATTTTAGAACTGTGGATATTGCTATTAATAGAATCATCTCACCCGTTTCTGAGCCCAGTGAAGCAATAAACATCAGTGACGTTTTGTGACAGTGAGTCAGCTATGCACTGCTGAAAGGTGTTAACTTTTTCCAGCTCTGAATTCGTCACCTATTCTAAAGTGAATATGTAGTACTCGTAACGCAATAAATGTTTCTGAAGTACATTAACTATGTAATTCACTAGTTTGTTTACTTTTATTCTGTACTGTCTTACTCATATTTCCATGAGCTAAAAAGACTCATTCTTTTCAAGTGTCCTCATTCAAGATGTTTCCTGTGCCTTGATTTTTGTTACCTATCTCTGCATTTCTTCTTTCTAAGAGCTTTTACTCGGTAACAAAATCTGGAGTCAAATGATTGTGTGGAGTCTTTCAGTCTCAAAAAACCCAATAACCTTAAAAAAGGATGAGCCAGGGTTTTTTTCCTCTCTCTGGAACTAGCAGCAGACTTTCATGCAGATAATTGTATATCTGATTGAGATACAGGCACTTAATTCAGAAAGGGTTTTTTCTTTTTAAATCTTCTACCTGTTACTTAACCATTCTCTTCCTTCTAGTTTCCTTCTTAAAACCAACAAAAATGTTTTGCCTGTAAACTCCGCATAGTAATGACCATTTTATACATACCTCTACCAGTTAGAGTTAGCGTTGTCTGTGAATCTGCATCTTCACAATGAACCTACAAGTTACTAACCTTCGTTAAAAATCTTTGGGCACTTTGAGCAGACACACTGTAGGTAATCAGTATTGGGCCATCCTTTGATTCTGGATTTTCTGTCACTTGTAGACCATCTCCATGTCCATAGCAGATCCTTGGATTTTCTTCAAATCTTATTCTCCATTTTTTCCTAATGACTTCTCTTTCTAGTTTATAAGCATACTTTTCAGTAGTGTTGATGTACAAACTGTGGGTGAATGTAACCTGAAAAATTCACACATTTGCCAGTCTCCACTGGCTATTCAGGAGTATCATAATGTATTTCCCTTTCTTTGTGAATTTAAATTTATCATCAAGGTCTGGATAAGCCTGCTTTTATCATCTTCTTGGAAATAGGTGAAGGCTTTTCAAGCGGTGTTTTGTGAAAGAGCTAGAAACATTAATTGTAACAGTTTCAAAAGATTAGGGCTGTGATAAAACACCTTTGTCCAATCTAGAGTACTAGTTAGCTACTTTGGGTATTTTGTAATATTAGTTTTATTGGGCTAATGCAATATCTATCTTTCTGATTCTTTTTTCCTCAGTAAGTAATATTAATGTCAACAAGTGGCTTTGCAACAAAGGTAGGAATTTGTAGATCTTTTATTGGTGGTATCTGAAAAGGTAAATCTTCTGTAAGCTAGAGATGGAGCTGTAACTTGTATAGCTGTGTCTAGGCTAACTGAACAAGTTAATTGGGGTGCAGAGAAGGATACTCATGATAGCATACAAGATGAGCTATTTAAGTTAGCTCTGGACCTGGCATATTGAGTACTTGGTGTTTGAATTCTGAGCAGGTGCTGTTCCTATGCTATCAGGGTACCCCAGCTGCATAGTATAAATCTATCTGGGCACATTTAGGTGAGTTGCAGACTGGAGGAGGGGAGGAAGAGAATGTCAGTGTCTGTAGCCTGAGTTGACCAGAGGAATTTTGATAAAGTAACTAAATGTTTTTTGGTCGGGTTTTTTTTTCCTCTGTCTCATATGGTGAATGCTGGGAAGGTAGGGATGTGATGGTGATGTTCTATTATATGTGAAGCTTGTGTGAAGTGTGCTTTCTTGTAGATTCAGAAGTAGTTATTTGCTTTTCTCTGATTAGGAAGAAGATTATTCTGAACATGATGGATACTTTCCAAACAAGTGATGAAAGAGCTATGTTCAGAAGCTTCTTCATCTGTGAAGCTAGTCATCTTCAGTTTAGTGATAGCATGGCCATTTGTTGTGTTAATGTTCTATTCATCGGGTTATTCACTTAAGGCAAGTTGGAAGTTTGGCACCTGTGATCCTCTCTCAACACTGGTGATGCAGTATGGTATGAAAAAACAGTGTTTTTTAACTGTTGGGGGAAGGACCCCAACTTCCCCCTGAAAGAACCCACTTTACAACACAATTAGGGTATTTAAAATATAATCTTATTTTTCCTAGAACAGTCACAGACATATATAAATTCACACTTGCCCAGGAATGAGAGGGTGGAGAAAACTACACCTTGGACAAATGTGTGTCATATACTGTTAATTTCTGGAGAGCTGCTTTGTTTGGCTTGAGGTAGTAGAGACCAGTGTCTAAATATGTCCAGAGTCCCTGGCATCATTAAGAACCATCAGGTATTTGGAAGGATGGTGACAGGCAATCCCCAAAAATATTGTACTTAGGAAAATTCCCCTTAAAGGAGGAGAATAGCATATCTCCTGTCTATCTGTAACTTCTGTAAGGCTGTGGTCCCTGAAATTCTGCTTTTTCCAGGTTTGGGTTGTTGGTTGGTTGATTCTCTAGTTGAAAGGAAGGTGGGAATATTCTTTGCTTTCTTATCCTTCTACTTAGTTGAAAGGTGGAAGGTTCCTGTATTTTCTCAATCCCTCTGGTTTTTTTGCTCCTCGCAAACATGACACATTAGCTGGTTTCCTTACTCTCCCGCAACCTTGTAGGACTATTCCAGTCTCAGTGCAGTGCTGCTTTGCAGGAGGTGTTGGAAGGTAAAGGTCTTGTCCTTAGCAGCCTTTTCTGTATGTGAAACCGATTGAAGTTAGCAGATCAAAACAGACTTTAGTTGTTGTGAAAATATGGACCTAAAAATGCTTTGTAGGTGCAAATGGTTGTGGGTTTGGTGGGATGTAGCAAAATTCTGTCATCAGCATTGAAACTGCTTGAGTTCAAAAGCTATATGGGATTTCTAAATTGTTCCTGAAGGAATATGTAAAGTCTGTTAGGATGAGTCATTTATCCAGTGTGTTCTCATGTGAGTTTCCCCATTTGTCTCATCCATTTATGTTATTTGTCTTAGGTTTCTTCATTCAGTTCAGGATGGCATTGCAGAAGCTCCTGGGGAGCTTTTTACCACATCTTAAGAAAACATTGCATTTGCTCTCAGTTTGCAAACTTCTGTTTCTAGGTGCATTTCTCTGTACTGTTTTAACAAGCTTTGTCTGGTTTGAACACAGCATGAATTGAATGGAGACTGGATTTTTGTGTGTCGATTCCTCCCAGTGAGCCACTGGTCAGAGTTGCTATATCTGTTCTTGGGCACATGTGTCTGATGCTGCAGTACCTGTTCTGTCTGAGAGGCTGCCCTCACAGAGAGGTACTTCTAGTCATCATCCCAAAGGGTATCAGTTCCTCTCCCTTTTCATAGAATCATAGAATGGTTTGGGTTGGAAGGGACCTTAAAGATCATATAGTTCCAACCCCCCTGCCATGGGCAGGGACACCTTCCACTAGACCAGGTTGCTCAAAGCCCTATCAAACGTGGCCTTGAACACTTCCAGGGATGGGGCATCCACAGCTTCTCTGGGCAACCTGTTCCAGTGCCTCACCACCCTCAGAATGAAGCATTTCTTTCTTGCATCTAATCTAAATCTACCTTCTTCCAGTTTAAAGCCATTAGCCCTTGTCCTATCATTACACACCCCTGTAAAAAGTTCTTCTCCAGCTTTCTTGTAGGCTCCCTTTAGGTACTGGAAGGCTGCTATAAGGTCTCCCTGGAACTCAGGTCTCTCTTCTCCAGGCTGAACAACCCTGACTCTCTCAGCCTGTCTTCACAGGAGAGGTGCTCCAGCCCTCTGACCATCTTTGTGGCCCTCCTCTGGACTTGCTCCAACAGGTCCATGTCCTTCTTATGCTGGGGGCCCCAGAGCTGAATGCGGTACTCCAGTGGGGGTCTCACGAGAGCCGAGTAGAGGGGGACAGTCACCTCCCTTGACCTGCTGGTCACACTTCTTTTGATGCAGCCCAGGATGCGATTGGCTTTCTGGGCTACGAGTGCACATTGCTGGCTCATATTCAGTTTTTCATCCACCAGTACCCCCAAGTCCCTTTTCCGCAGGGCTGCTCTCAATCCACTTATTGCGCAGCCTGTATTTGTGCTAGGGATTGCCCCAACCCATGTGCAGGACCTCGTACCTGGCCTTGCTGAACTTCATGAGGTTCACAGGGGCCCACCTCTCTAGCCTGTCAAGGGCCCTCTGGATGGCATCCCTTCCCTCCAGCACGCTGACCACAGGATACGGCTTGGTGTTGTTGGCAAATTTGCTGAGGGTGCAATCAATCACACTGTCTGTGTTGCAGACAACAGTGCCCAATACTGACCCCTGAGGAATGCTGCTTGTCACTGCTTTCCACTTGGACATCAAGCTGTTGACCGCAACTCTTTGAGTGTGACCATCCAGCTAATTCCTTATCCGCCAAATGGTCCATTGGTCAAATCCATGTGTCTCCAATTCAGAGATGAGGATGTCATGTGGAACAGTGTCAAATGCTATGCATAAGTCCAGGTAGATGATGTCAGTTGCTTTTCCCTTATCCATCAAGGCTGTAACCGCATCACAGAAGGCCACCAAATTTGTCGGGCACTATTTGTCCTTAGGGACATGTTGGCTGTCACCAATCACCTCCTTATTTTCCGTGTGCCCTAGCTTAGTTTCCAGGAGGATCTGCTCCATGATCTTGCTGGGAACAGAGGTGAGACTGACTGGCCTGTAGTTTCCTGAGTCTTCCTTTTTTTTTCCCTTTTTAAAAATGGGGGTTATGTTTCCCCTTTTCCAGTCTTCACCCGTGTGTCCTGTTTTTTTAGCCACGTGACCAACTTCTGTTCAAGCTTTGTTGGTGTGGTTTAGGCGGAAGCTAATGCTGCCTGTGCAATAAAGAAGCTCTGATGATTTTTTTTTTTTTAATGCTCTATTTAGAATTAAATATGGCTGGTATTCTGCCTTAACTATGAACAGGCTTGACTCAACCCAGTAAGAGTGGCCTTCTATTTGAGCCCCAGAAGGGTACAAATATGAAAGATCCTAGAGCAGCATTAACTTTCTTCTTTGTATATTGTCTTCTCTTACATGTTCTTGCTCCATTTTGAGACAGGCTGTTTCCCTTATGTGAGAAGAGCAAAATTCATTCTGGTCAATGCGTTAGGAAGACAGTACTGAAGTTCAAAACGATCTGGAGTCTTTGAGAACTTTGAGCCTTTTAAGTTACTGAAGTCTTATGAATGAACCATATCAAGCAGTTTATTCTCCTTTCATTGGGAGCCTATTTCATAGTCTCTTAAATTATAATTGAAAAAATGTTTATATATCTCATTATTCCTTTATTAACTATGCACAAGCCTGATGCTACAGTAGTCGCTTATTACCCCAATGTATCAATACATTCCCAATAATCATACAATCATTTAGGTTGGAAAAGACCCTTAAGATCTTTGAGTCCAACTGTCAACCATGCCCACTAAACCATGTCATGAAGTGCCCTGTCTACACACTTTTTTAATACCTCCAGGGATGGTGACTCCACCACTTCCCTGGGCAGCCTGTTCCAATGCCTGACAACACTTTCAGTAAAGAAATTTTTCCTAATATCCACTCTAAACCTCCCCTGGTACAACTTGAGGCCATTCCCTCTCGTCCTATCACCAGCAACCTGACAGAAGAGACCAGCACCCAGCTCCCTACAACCTCCTTTCAGGTAGTTGTAGAGTGATAAGGTCTCCCCTCAGCCTCCTTTTCTCCAGGCTAAACAACCCCAGTTCCCTCAGCTGCTCCTCAGAAGACTTGTGCTCCAGGCCCCTCACCAGCTTCGTTGCCCTTCTCTGGACACGCTCCAGTGCCTCAGTCTCTTTCCTGTAGTGAGGGGCCCNTTTTCTGCCAGGCAGCTTTCCAGCCACTCTTCCCCAAGCCTGTAGCGTTGTGTGGGGTTGTTGTGACCGAAGTGCAGGACCCGGCACTTGGCCTTGTTGACCCTCATACAATTGGCCTTAGCCCAATGATCCAGCCCGTCCAGATCCCTCTGCAGAGACTTCCTACCCTTGAGCAGATCAACCCTCCCTCCCAACTTGGTGTCATCTGCAAATAATAATATTTAGCCATCCTCATTTAATTGCAAGAATATATATTCAGTTCCTCTTGTGTTTAACCTGGAACATTTGTGTAACTCCCCTTTGAATACTGTGTTCAGTTTGGGGCCCCTCACTACAAGAAGCACACTGAGGTGCTGGAGTGTGTCCAGAGAAGGGCAACGAAGCTGGTGAGTGGCCTTGAGCACAAGTCTTCTGAGGAGCGGCTGAGGGAACTGGGGTTGTTTAGCCTGGAGAAAAGGAGGCTGAGAGGAGACCTTATCGCTCTTCACAACTACCTGAAACGGGGTTGTAGTGAGGTGGGTGTCAGTCTCTTCTCCCAAGTAACAAGTGATAGGATGAGAGGAAATGGCCTCAAATTGTGCCAGGGGAGGTTTTGATTGCATGTTAGGAAATGTTACTTCACCAAAAGTGTTGTCAGGCATTGGAACAGGCTGCCCAGGGAAGTGGTGGAGTCACCATCCCTGGAAGTATTTAAAAGATGTGTAGATCTGGTGGTTAGGGACATGGTTTACTGGTGTACTTGGCAGTGCTAGGTTAATGGTTGGATGTGATGACCTTAAAGGTCTTTTCCAACCTAAATGATTCTATGATTCCTCTCAGATTTGCATACATTAGTTGCTGACTGTTTGTCCCACTAGTTACAGCCCAGGAACAAATAGTTGATGCCAGCTGCTAAGACAGCCTAGATGAATACTCTGAGACTGCTCTGTGTACAGTCCAAGCATCTCCCTGCCTTGCTTGCTCAACCAGGTGCTGAGTTGGCCCTGGCAGCAGCCTCAAGGTAAACAAGGGGTGAAAAGGAACCTGCACCCAGGAGGTGGATACGACAGAACAGGAGACAGCGAGTCCATTGAGGTACACAACACTACTCATTTTCTCCAGTGAAGCTTTACTATAAACAAGGGGCTTCTACTTGCTAGGACTGCTATCAGCATTTTAAAAATCAGCTTCATCTTTGGAGTTAGCTGCACTTACTGCTTGCTTCAGGCACTAACTCAATCCAAACATGCACAGCAAGAGCTCTTATCTCTTTTTTGCAAACCACAACATACTGTACAGTGTCAGTTTAACTTCTTCAGCCCAAAGCGTGCTGCTGTATGTCAGCAAGGTGCACTTGCAAATAATTACACGTGAGAACAAAAATTACTTCGGTTACCCTAGTAAGACAAAAGTACAATACTTTATAAAAAAGGAAAAAAATGCTTTAAAGAAAACATTTTTTCCCGTAAGTGAGAGTCCAGCTATGAGTGAGGGCTGTTGTGAAGTTCTGAGTCCAGATTCATGTGCATTTTAACTGCTCATCACATTCTGTACAAGATGATTCACTTTTTCCAACCACTTTGCACATAAGTTGCACATATGGAATCTGTTCTATATTGTCAGCCAGTACTGCACTGTTTCATCCCCTTGTGTATATAATCCATGCTGAGTCTTTCAACTATTCCTGTAATACTCTTGCTTCTGCAGTGTTCCTCTCAGGAGAGAGGAGGCAAGGCTTTTTGATACTTTATTTTGCAATCCCAACATGGGATCTAATTAATACATTAAACTTCACTATAACTGTAATAGCTACTACAAGGACACAGAAGATTACTTGATGCTGTGTTAATTTGTACAGTTTGATTTCAGAGTACTTAGCTTGTGATCGTAAAATGGTGTCCACTTTTGAGATTGTAGGTTCTGGGGTTTTGGGGGTTTTTTTTTTTCAGTCATAACAAGATTATATTTGAGCTTTTTAATCCCCTGCAAGTTAGAAGATAAAGCTTCTTCCTGTGCTGTAAGGCCTTCTCATCTGCCTTAACCTTTCAGTGTTTGGCAAATGGGATTAAAGCTTTTACTTGCATCAAAACAAAAGTTTAAAGTAATCAACTGTCAATAAACCTGTTGGCAGTTGTTCCAAAATATTCACGATAGTTTATAGATTGCTATGGCTGATTGGCAGTGTTCGCTGAATTCCTCAAGAGGGTGGAACAGGAACCAGAACTAGTGGGTGTGTTGCAAGGAACAAGGGGGCCATGTGGATGTGCATCTTCTCATTTCTCCTGACATCTAACCGAGAACTACAGCAAGATGTAATTTTTTTATTCAAACCTTTGGATGTTACAGTTTTTAGGCTTTTTTTTTGTCTGTACTCTTAAGTGATAGCAGTATTAGCTTTCAGATTACTCCTGTTTTTCAAATTTTCTGTGTGACTAGCTGTTGCAATCTCCTTACTTTGGCTTAGGTTTGTGACAAATTAAACACTCCAAACTTCTTGTAGCTTTGTCCAAACAGGGAATTCACAAATATATGCTGTGAATTAAGGCACAGCATAATAAAACAACTGTTAAAATGTTGAATCATTTGTGTTGAAAACATTGGGGACTGATTGAACTGGTTGAAGAGCCAGGGCTGGAGAGTCATTCCCTCGCCCTCCTCCCTCACATGCATCCAAAACCAGCCTGACAGGTGAGAAACAGGCTTTCTGGTGTGGGTTTTTTGCCTGCTTTGATAGTGCCTGCAGCTCTGCCAGGTGCAAGGTGTGGCTGCATGGGAGCTGAACTGCCTTGTGCTGAGTTGTTTATCTTTGCTGGGAAACCTGCATTTACCAACCTGTGGTAGGAAACTTTGAGCTTAGACTTGTGCTCAAAGAAGACCACCTGTGGTGAAAGCAGCCCCACCTGCTGCAGTGGAGGTGTATCAGTTAATACTGAATAATTAAACCCATAATGAAAAAATCAGCATTTGTCCCTTTGGAATATCACTTCTTTGTTTTCTCATGATGGCTAAGTGTAAAGATTATAGGCTCCATTAGAATCGGGCAAAAATACTCTCTACCCTTCCAAAAGCAGGACTTTTACTTTGTGAACTTCCTATATTCTGAGTTTTCTGCATATTCAAAGTAAGTAGTGATATGTTGTTGTTTCTTTTTAAATTAAAAAAATCCCACAGTGATAGTCTGCCTTAAAGGCCTCATTTCACAGGCCCATGGCCAGTAGTACAGCCAGCTGAAAAGATTCCACTGTACTAAAGTACTGAAGTACTGTAGTCACTTTGCTGTTGAATGGGATATTTGCATGTGTCAGTAAATATTGGAATGCAAACTCTTATTTCATAAACAAATTCCATTTTGGTATAAACAGGTTGCCATATTTTGTTGTATTAATAGGCTTGAGGACAACAAACAATTTGTTTTTCTTTTTTGTCATCTCTGGGTTATTTGTGTCCCCTCCCCACCACCACCACCACCCCCAGCCTCTCCTTGTTTCTGCCATGGAAAGATAGGATTACAAGAGAATCCAAGTTTTCATTTAAGAAAAGAGAAAGAACAATAATCTTGTCTGGCTTTTCAGAAACATCAAGAAAACAGCCTTATAGGTCCATCTAGTAGGTAAAGATACATAAAACACTTTTTATAAAGAAAGACTTTATGTAATATGAAGAAATGCAGGAGTCTGTTTCTTTTGAAATATTGCAGAATGCAGTATTGCCTTTCAGATCATGAACTTGCAGTGGAATACTAATATGAGCTCTTCTGGGGAATTTTCCTAATGGCTTTACCTAAAATGGCTGCTTTACATAAAATACATAAGGGAAAATACTGACTTGTCAAAATTCAAATCATTCTGTGGGAACAAATTATTTTCTTGGGTTTTTGATAGGGAATGCTTCTTCTGAGTTGAATGAGAGATCTTCACTGCATGTCCCCCTCTCCATTGAATTTGGCTGTCCTTAAATCAGCCAGCAGTTCTGCTGGCAGCCTTGCCTGGTTACTTGTATTAGGTTTTTATTCTCTCCTGCTGGAGTTGATTCATTTCTTATCTGTGTTAAATGTCCTTCAGGACAGAACTGAGACTGTATGTAGTCTGCTTAGGCAACTCCCCTGGTTCAAATTCCTGCACTACCATTCCTAGCATATGCCAGGTATCTGCCCTGGGAAGTGTTTGCCAATCATCTGGTGGTTGAATAGAGACAGGCTGAGGATAAGGCTCCTGTTCTGAACTCATCAATCCAATTCATGTTTTACCCTTGCCTCTGAGCAGCCTGTCTCTGAGGCTGTTTACCCTTCTAGGCTGGATCAGCATATACAAGTTTGGTTTTTCTCCTGTCCTCCTTAAAAAAGGCTTAGTGACACCTGTTTCATTTGCATAGAGAACAGGGTACTGAAATCATATGGCATCATGGGATGTAAAACCGTTTCCCTCTCTGAAATGAGCATGATTCCCACCACCACCCCAGTCCTACGGAATACAGTAGGATGCTATCAGAGTTTAATTCTGCGCTTTTGGACTCCATCAGAGGATCAGAGGCCTGAATATGCAAACTTTTTCTTACAGTGCTAGTTTTCAAGTTCATAAACGTAATAGCTCGTACTTGTTTTCTCCTAATTGAAGTCATGTGGTAGAACGTGTTCAGTAATTTAGGACTGCCTGATACTTTCTGGCATTTCAAGAAAGATGCAATATGTTGCAATAGTTTGACTTGCTGTCAGGGGGACCTGCCAATAAGCTGGTTTATACGTTTCAACATTTCCATTTTGCAGTTTTCCAGGAGATGCTGTATTTCTTTTCCCCCCTTTCTTGGATAAATGTAAGTCACACACTTGAAATGAAACCAAGGCTAAGGAATATTAAAAGCTGACTGGAGCAGGAATGTCTGTTTTCAGTTTGTTGCTTCCTGTTCTGATCATGAAATTTGAATCAAACTTGGTTTAAAGATAACAGCAATCCCACAAATCAGTGTTTGGTGTAGCTATGTCTGGTAACACTTCTTTGAAGACAGAACAACTATAAACTCTGTCTTTTAGGGCTTTTTAGTACAGTGAAGACATTTTGGTTGCCAAGATCATGGTTCTTGTCCTACTTTTTCTTTTTCCTTGTTTTGAATCAAGCAAAGAATGAAGAAGTTCTATGTATTTCTCACTAAAATTAACAGACTAATTCTGTTCTTTTTGGGGGGAAAAGATGGTGAAGATATTAGTCTGAAACAAAAAATTGTATTCTCCCTTACTGAGACTGACTTTTTGATTATACTGAAAAAATAGCTTTACGTAGAAAGACCTATTTTATTATTATTTGATATTAAAAACCCCATTGACCTGTTTAGCAAGATTCTTTTACTGCACTGTAAAACATTTGTAATCAGAGAAGACTTGGTAGGAGATTCTAAAGAAATGTTGACATTTATCGCAGAAGAGTGAAAATCCTACAAAATGTAGGAATCTTTCTTGTAGGATCATCACAATACAGAGTAAGTCTTCTGAAGTGGGTCTATGTTTAAAAATCATCCAGGCCAAAGCCTGCTGACTTTCAGCTTCTGAAGAACATCCACAAATGTTAGGCTATTAAATGGGTTGCAGGTTTGCCAGAAATCCCTTCTGCTTAAATTCCAAGTGGCTTTCTTAGATGGTACATCCTCATATTTGGACTGAAATGTGAGTAGGTGTGGCGAAGTGGTGATGCCTTTCTTTTCACACAATGATCTCCAAATACTCAAGTTAACGAAGCTTGAGCATAGCTCATGGTACATTCTCAGCCCAGAATATGGTATTACAGGCTGTTTTCTGAGCACAATGAGCTTTTCTTACCCTGGTCTTCATGAAATTTAATAGAACTTTGAAGAGTGAGCATCCTCAACCATTCAGTTATGGAAGCAAAGGAATAAGTAGTGCTCTTGCCCGATGCAGCACAAAAATAAAATTATGTAGAGCAGGACTCCTGCTTCTCCTTTTTACAGTTTTGGTTTGGTTTGGGTGTTTTTGGATTTTTTCGTTCTAGCCATTTGTTTGAATTTTCTGTAATGGCTTATGTTTCTTGGTAGTTATTTTGCAATAACAGTTAGAGACTTCATAATTTCCAGAACCTCAGCTTTTGCTTAAATATGTGGTAGAAGATTTGTCACTGCTTCTTTCTGGTGTTATAAAGCAGAAGAGAATGTGAATATGGTTTCTTCAGTCCACTGTGAAGACACTGAGCTGTTGACTAAAAGACATGATGATAACATAATTTTTTTTTTTTTCCCCATTTCCTTCTATTGAGGAAACTGCTTCATGTAATTTTTGTCATTGGCTGAAACTGATTTTCAGTGTTGAAAACTGTTTGGTGGAAAGTTATGACATGACACTAATTTAAACAATCTCTAATGTCAAGACTTGATGTGTTTGAAAAGAAAGCCTTGCCAGTTTCAGCTATGATAATTTTATTATCACTGTCTTCCTCTTTACCCAAGAAGAACTGGGAAAGATGAAATAATAAAGGATAATGTTTGAGTTCTGGACCTGTAAGTTTCTCTGTTGGGCAGGCAGCTGTGGGTGGTGCAGCCAGACTCTTCTGGTCTTCTGATTTTCTAAGAACAAAAGGTTGTTGGAACTCCTGCTTCTATTTAACTACTGTAAAGAAGAAAAATGAAGGTTGAGTTTTTTCAGTTCAATGGGTGGCCCAGTGGCCATGTGGTCCACACCCACCCCTCGGGTTGCAATGCCAAGAGGCTTTCAGTTGATTCCAGTTGCTACTATGAAGGAATTAGATTTAAAAGACAAGTGAAATTACAGACACGTAACTGTAAGTAGCCTGCTGTGCAATGCACAGGGCTATTACTGAATATGAACAACACTTGGATACCTGCAACTATCCGTTTTACCAGCTATTTTGTCCTATTTGTTGGTAACTAAGTGTCCTGTTAAGTGGTAGTAGTAAACAAAAGGTAAAAACAGTAAACAAAACGGTAATGCATGTACAATACAAGCTGTAAAGCACTATTAATGCAGCAATAACCTTTGAATAATGTTAAAAGAACTCTAAATTAATTCATTATTTAGACAGTATTATATAAAGACAACTTTTTTATGGTATATCTCTTTAACCCAGTTGGCTTCTAAAGTACTGTCATCCTTCTGCCATTTGTAGTCTTCGGTAGCATCCAGCTCTTTCAGGTCAAGTTCTCCATCTTGTCAAAGTCAGTGACTGGGTTCCCATCTGTGTTGCAAAGGTAATGTTTGGTTTTGATTGTGTGTGACTATTGAAGGACTGGCTTAAACAGCAGGTATGCAATTCCTGAAGGAGCGAACAGCATTGTCATCAAGACTCCTATGGCTGGTGTCTAGATAATAACTTCATAGCAAAAATTGTCTGTAATTACAGGTAAGCAAAGAAAGCGCTTCCTTGCTGCTTGCCAAAGCTCCCTGAAAACACTTCCCTCAAACCTAATACAGGTACTTGTTCAAAAATTAAGCTTAATTTGAACCCACAGTAAAGAAACTTATGCCATGTGTAGCAGTGCCACCTAGTGTAGTCTGTTAGTCCTTGGTTTTCAGGGTTAACAGGGTTTTTACTCCTGTTGTATATTGAGCCTATAATGGTTTGGGAAAACAAACATTACCTTTTTGTTGTAGAAAGTGTTTTAAAGGTGATTCTCCTGAAATCTGGGCCAGGATATCTTCTTACATGAAACAAGCTCTTACCTGATGGCTTGTTTCACTCTTCTTTGCAGAATTAATGACAAAATATTTTGAAGAAATCCATGCACAACAGGTTATTTCCTTTTTGTTGTGTTTAGCTTTTAAAATGAAATGGACAGATAGGATGGAGCAGTGATTGGATACTATTCTTGCTCAAGAAATATCAGCTTGATATTGTGGATATTCATTGAGGATCAATAATATTTTTGTAAAATTATTCATGGAATAAAGTAGCATTTATTATGACCAAAATTGTTCGAATTTTTGCCTGCCAACCTACGTAAAACTTGATTTGGGAAGTGGAGGAGTAGAAATAAGGATTAGATTACAAACTTCAGACAGTAAATGGTTTATCCTGTGTGAGACTTCTGAAAAGGAATGGGTTTAAACTTGTTGTGGATCTTAGCAATTTGTTGTAATTTATAACTCTTAGCCTAACAGCTGTTATTGCTGTTAAGTTTTGGCTCCTAACTGGTGAAGGATAGCCCCCACAAGTCTGAACCTTGTTATTATGACAAATAAACAAAACCATGGAGTGGATTTTTATTTTCACTGTAATACCTTTAAAGATTGACTAATGAAATCTAGTTTATCTGGATTTTCACTATTTTAAGGAAACAGATTTAGTTCTGTGTGCCTCTAACCAAGAGGAAGCTCATCACTGCAGCTGGAACTGCTGGGAATTGCATGTTTTTTCTAGATCCCCAAAGGAAATACTGTCAGCCAAAGTTAGAAATGGCAGGAGGAAAGAAAGCAAAAGGCACAACTGCTGGATTTATACTTACGTAGGATTTGGGCTGCTTCGCCTTCTGACTTAGCTGCTGAAACTCTTTTCCAGCTAAGAATTATCTAGTGCTGTCTAGTTCAATACACAGAGACTCTTCTGAGGCCCCCTGTGTAACATGAGAATTCCTGATTTGAGTTCAGGTGTGGAGATATGTCTTCTTTGTCTGCTGATTCCAGACTTGAGAAAGGGAGAACTCTGCCAACAGGATCTTTGAAGGAAAGATTTGTATGAAAGGATGCTACTGAGTGGAGAATGTACAGCGTATTGATCCTTGGAATCTTGGGATGTTGTGCTGTATGAACAGCAAACCACTCAAAGGTATCTCCAGATAATAATGCCTTTGAGTCCTGTCTTTGAAGGGAAAATAAGATTGTGACTACTCCAGTGCCAAGGCCCAACATGACTGATACGGGCCTGGTGAAAACTAAGCGAGCGGGTATAACCAACACTGTCTTGTACATGGAGATCTGACATGTTCTCAAGAAAATCAGACTGTGGACTTGAAAATTTAGGCACCCTATAGACTGCTTTTGTTCTTAATAGATGATGAGACAAATATGTTCACAGTACTTCTCTACCCACAGGGGTTTTCTAGTATTGTAAGTCCCAAAAAATAGTAATTAACCAAGTAAATTGGAAACTTAGTCATCTAATAGATGACCTAGTACTTCTCTTACCTATTCTAATACACAACAGATTTTGCTCAGTCCCTTACAATTGAGGTACAATGAATTCATCTCCAACAGCAGAGTAGTACATACTGCTTTCTGCTTCACAAGAAAAGGATATTCAGCAGTTGCTTCAGCTCAGAAGGTGACTACTGAAAGCAGGTATTACTACCTGAGCATGCTTCTTCAGCAGCAGCTGCTGGGATTATTTCACTGCTGATGAAGACCCTGTTGTATGCTGTAGACTGCAGAACCACCTGTCCCAGAACAATCTTGAAATATTGCCTCAAGAATGCACAAGACTGCACTGTGTCTCTTTGTTTTGTATTTTTACTGAAAGGTTCCTTAAAAATTTGTGTGCCATTTCATATTTCTTTAAATATTGTAGTCACTGAGCCTTGCAGAGAGTACTAAATGCTGCTTATGCAAATTAGATTTCTGTGGGACTCCCGAAGTGTTCACTGTTCCCACAGCCGCTTATCTTCCCCTTTCCCTGTTACATAAGACAGTGTTTGAAATATGCGTGTCACTCCCTATCATCCACTTTCCATTCTTTCGAAAAGTCTTCCTGCTATGACTTCGCCTTCCATGTGCCTGAGTATGATTTTTGTTAGCTTGACCTAATTTAGAGCTTTGTTTCTATAATACTTTGATCAAGAGCATCTTATCGCTAGAACTTTGAGCTGCATCCCCCTCAAAAGGGACTATTGGTTTGGCTGTTATCAGTGAAGAGAATGGACAGTGTTTCAGACTGAGTTGAGCTCCGTATTTCACTCGCACCTGTATAAGGGGTTTTTTGTTATTAGTTCTAGTACAGTCCATTAATGTAGCAGTTTTGGATGCCCTGGAGTGGAAGGGCATCCAGGTAGCTTCAAGTTTGTGTAGCCTAAGTTACTTTTTTACTTTTTTTTAAAAGTACATAACATGTATTAAGATATCAATGGCCCTGTAGCTGGTAATTCTGAGCAAATGTTATCAATGGCACGAGTGTTTCAGAGTGCTTCCTAGCATTGATAGACAACTGATGGCTTTGAAGACCAAGGTCTTCAGGTGGAATCAAGCATACAGGAAGAAGGGAGACCTTTGCTGTTGATAAATGTGAATTATCTTACTCTTGATTTTACTCACTAATCTAGTGGGGAGTAATGGCTTCTACAGAAAAGCAGGTGATACAGTTCCTTCCGCTGTTCTCTGTTAATATGCTTCTGTGATGTGTGGGTTTTATCACTAACTAATGGAGGAACATTTCAGGGGACTCCTTGTTAAAATGTTGGCATTGCATCACAGGCACTCTCCCCGCCACCCCAGGTTATGCAATAAAAAGTTTTGAAAGTGCAGCAGAGGTAGAGATTCTAATGGCAATGTCTTCCCAACACTATAGTAGCCAACCTTGTTTGTTTTGGTGCCACAGTCTGCTTTAGGTACTTCTGCAGACTCCTTC
>VYZV01009848.1:0-12035 GCA_013401275.1 Pandion haliaetus | reverse complement strand
AAAAAGTGGACCTGGAGCTTCCTAGTACAGAGAGTGACAATCTACCGCCTCCAGTGCTAGAGGTTCCAGAAGATGCAACAGTGATTTTTAAAGAGAAGACAGTCACCTCCCTTGGAGACCTGACAGAAGGGGTGCCAACATTTAAAAAGAGGAAATTTGAAAATGGAAAATCTAGAAACCTAAGACAAAGACTAAGTGATCAGTAATACTTAACAAATCATTTTAGATTCTGTTTAAGCTAGAGTGAATCGAAACTTTAATATTTTAAACAGGCTTTTATAAAGAAAATGTTGGATAGAAATTAAGGATTTACAGGTATTAAAACATGTGAGTTGTAATATTTTTTTATTTTATTTTGATGTGATTGATAGTGGAATGGAAGTTTGTGTTATATTACTTATGCAATATTGTAAATACATTTATTTTTTATTTTTACCATGCCATCTAAGTTCAGTTTGCTCTGTGTATGCTGGTTTAAGTACACTGCATAAGGCTTTTTACTCCTTTTCTAAGTATGGGAGAATGTAGTAATATAACTTAATCTGGCAAAAATTATACAGATCTTTTATTTTTACAGAGGAACTGGATCGGTGGCATGTATTAGAGAGTAAAATCATCCCCCAAGATTGTTTATGTGGAGTAGTTTCCCAACTAATGAGTAAAAATACTTACTGTGCTTACTAACCCTTGGCTAATCGCTTGCAAAAGAGTAGGTGGTGAGATTGCCAACATTTCAATTTGAAAGCTGTTTTTAGAGGAGTTAGTCACATCAGTGCCACTCATTCCAAATGACATTCTGAAAAATTATTTGTGTACATGCATGATAAATGTATTAAACCCCTGCAAAAGTTTTAAACCTGATGAATCTTAAATTTAATAACAGCAAAGAGACACCCATGTTGGAGTAGATATTTCTATGGCATCTTCCTGTCATATTACGCTTTATTGTTTATCTACTTGAATTTTTCCTTCTTTTTACATGTCAAGGGGTGGGTTTTTTTGGTCTTGTTTTCTTTTTGTCTCTTTCCCTGTAAAAAACCAATTGCCTGATACTTTCTTGAAAAAATATTCCAAAGACCTGGCCCTGCTACAGCATACAGCACCCTTTTTGAGGTTGATGGGTTTTGTCTGTTGATAAGAGGAGTATATTGAATAGTTGCAGTGTTCCCTAAGCTGAGAGGGGCTAAGTGTATTGAAGCTTCATCGTTCTCAGTACCATACAAGAGGAAAAATAAAGAGGGACAAGTAGAGCTGATGGCTGTACTGTCCAAGATGGCATGGACGTTTTCTTAAGGATTGTAGATTTGGTCTGCGTTCAGCATCATCAAGATTATTGGCTGCAAAAGAATACAGCTACGCTCGTTGCTTCTCTAGGTATCAAACAGTGGACCATAAAGGTTCAAATCATGAATCCCTTAAAAAATACGTCTCTGTTCCTAAAGCTCACAGTGTATTGTTCAGGAGAGTCTCAGTCAAAAACAGAGGGTGCATTTAAGACAGTTGTCAGAGTTGGTAACTGCTGAGTTTGAACTTCACTGAGAAAACGACTGTTAATCTCTCAGATCAGCAGCGAAAGGAGTGCAAGACAGGGAATCTGGTTTATCATGTATTACAAAGGAAACTGAAGTCATGTGTTTCTTTGGCTTCATCAGGGTTCTATTTCTTCTGATGTTTGTTTTGAGGAATGTGAAAGTTTCCTGTAATACCTAGCTCTGGCCTGTCATTTAGAGATGCAGGGTGGGTGCTGGATGCCCTCACGGTCACAGATGCAGGAACGTGCAACATGTACTCCACGTGAAAGACCTCACATGCAAGGCTAGAACAGAAATGTCCTTTCTGCTGCGGAGAGGTTGTCAGGTTTCTTAAAAAACAGGTTTGTCAGGTTTTGCTCTTACTCTTAGTTGAACACTACTCCAGCAGGTAGGAGGCTGTTCTAACTTGAAGGCTTCCTGTGTTTGTGACCAGTTTACACTCATTTCCTCCCAATTTACACAAGTAGTACCCTTCAGCTAAGTAGCTTTTCTTCCTCTTGAAGCCATTGTGTCTTTTCTCTTTGAATCCCATAAAGCCTCCTTGTGCAACAGGACCTTCAGGGCTCTGCCAGCACTTCTCTTCATCCATTCCAGCCTGAGTTTGCCTTGACTCTGTGTTCAAGGAGGATTAAGGCCACGCATGATGTCACTAATACTTCCTTAACGTATTGGAAATAACTCTTGATACATCCCTAAACCACATTTGCCTTTCACATGACTGCATCATGCTGTCTGCCATGGGTGCCCTGTGATTTCCCAGTACAACTAGCTCTTTCTACTCCTTTGCCATTGCCAACTGCTGAGTTAACAGCTGATACCGCTTTCCATTCAAGCACTATTTTTTTTTCTTACAGATTTGTTTTGTACCCCTGTACTCATCCTGCTTCTGTAACGCCAAGCCTAAAGTAGATACGTTTCTTTATGAGCTCTGTAAAATAATTTTATTGTTTATTAGTACAGTTTTATACAGTAGTATAGTTCTTTCGTAGGCTCCACTTTTAATATCCTCTGAGGAGGACATCTTTCTTCTTCTAGTGAGGTTCCCAAAATAGTAGCATCTTTCCTTAAAAATGTTTTGTCACATTGAAGTAGTCCTAGGCAGTGATTTAAGATACCTGTAACTAAATTGCTCGAGCAGATGTTTAAAAAACATCTGAAAATAAAGGTGTTCGAAACTTGTTTCCTTGAGGAGCTGCTGTTGTAATATGAACCAAAGGTCTTTGTCAAGTACTGTGTTAAACAGACAAACCAAAACATTAGGAAAAAAGATGAAATGTTTTCTTTGTTCACTGCTAGTAAGGTTGCTGTCAATACCATACGCTTGCTTTTGCTGATGTGACTTCTGAAGCCTGCATTTCACAGATAAATGCAGCGCTTCGCTTGCCACTGCTTCTGAAAGTCAGTTGGAGGAGAGACCAGTTTATTCTTTGTCCGTAAGTGTAAATTATAATAAGGGCCAGTTGAATCAAATTTGATATATCCAAAGTTTAATTTTGCACCATGCTGTCACTCAATTTCCTTATTGTGTATCTAAACCAAATATTTTGTCTTCTATACAAAAATACTGTCTTGTGTGAGATTTAAGGCAGACGCTGCTTTTTCAGGACATCTGTTCTGCACAGATCTCTCTCCCTTCTGTGCTATCTCCCTGCAAAATCTTCTGCCTTCGGAATTTGCCGTAGGAATCCTCTAGGTATTAGCACAGTTACACTCCTCATCTGCTAATCCCTCCTTGGGCTGCACTGGCTTTTGACAAAGGAATGTTCCTTTTACTGTTGCAGAAGAACGAGTGTTTTGTTTTCCGACTAATCCATTTTCTATCATGCAGCGTGTTTTTATCTCCTTGCCTGCTTTTATTGCAAGCTCCTGGAGTGAGGACTACATCCTTGGCTTTACAGGCTGTCGTAGACGTTATTAGCAATATGAGAGGGAGTGTCAGAGAGAAAGGGGGAGTCACTGCAATTTCTGATGATTTCTTTGGTGTGGTGTTGAGCAAGTCAATTCACTGCTGTGTTTTTCTTTCCTTGTCTCATCTTTCACCTGTCTCGTCTGTTTAGAAAGTCAGCTTCGCAATACAGGACACCTAGCTTCGGTTTGTGTGTTTTTACAGTAGGGCCTGCCTGAAGTTGGCGATGCTTTTAGAGGCAAACATATTGCGTATACTAAAAAAGAAAATTTTGTTGTTGGGTGTTTTTTATGCCAGGAGCTGTGCAGAGACCTGCTCAATTTGACTCGGGTTATAGAATAATCCTTGTTCCTGTTTAGGCTAAGCCAAATTTTAACACTTCACCTGGGAATTTGTAGATTGAAATCCAGACTTTCCCAAGAGGGTAAAGTTTGCTTTTTGTTTCACCCTCATAGACAAAATCTGTGCTGCAGCACCATCCAGTCCCAATATTCAGATTTAGAAGGTGGGGCGGCTGGTCATGACATGGATCTCAGTTAAATTCACTAGCCTGTAAGTGTATAAACACATTTATCTTTTTTTTTTTCTCCGCCCCCCCTCCGGGCCCCAAAAAAGATGTTATTTCAATGCAAATTTTGGCATCTCAGAAAGGGAGTAAAAAACTGTTTCATGCTGCTTGGTTTCCTTGATTTGCTTTTTGAGGTGTGTCTCCTGTTTTTAGTACTTTTTATTATTATTGCTGTCTTCCTCAAACTGTCTTCCGCCAGTATTCCTATATATGCAAATCTACATATCACCGCTGTGCCGCCTTTCTAGCGTCCACCTTCACCTTATCCCCTGCTCTGCTGAGATCTTCGGAGAGCTTCACGTCGTCTTATGTAGGCCACCGCGTCTCCAGATCCCAGCTTGTTCCGAGCGCTTCTGCTGCCCCTTTGCATCACGCCCTGAAGAAGTACAGCCTTACCTATTTTCAAACAACGTGCAAGCTATTTCAAGACTGACTACATGTCCTCTTTTGATTTTCCTTGATAATTCGTTTTCCTGAGACAGATTTCATTCCTTTCCTCCTACGGGGTTTGCAGCCCTTAAATCCTTTCGCTTGTTGGTACAAAAGCTGTCTGTATGCCTTCTGCCGTCTGCTGCGGCAACCCTTTGGTTCTGTGCTGTCAGCCATACCTCTTCAGTCTCTCTTGTATCTACCTCTTAAGTCCTCTTACCTTCTACCTGCTAAATTATTTAACTTAAAAATGGTGTTAACTGTTTGTGTGATTAAGAAATGTAGCTTTGTGAAATGTTTCAGGATATAGCTTGAACAAAACTTTCTGTCCAAAGCAAAAAGTGTTGCAAGTAATAATCTGAAAAAGGCTAAATTTGCCCACGGGATTCCCAGAGAGTGTCAGCAAACGCAGGTTTGATTTTACCTGTAAAAGTAGAAATAGCCTATGTTAAAAACCAGACAACAGCATTATACAGGCCATGGGCTGAAGACAGTGGACTTCAATGGCTTGTTTAACTGAAAATACGGTGAAGAACAGTGGGGTGATTGAAAAGCACTTGTGTTAGTTCATAAGTATTGTCTGCAAAGTTAAACATCTGGTTTCTCTTTAACAGCTTCTCAGTTGCAATTCCAAAATATTGCAAGCTCTTGAAGTGGAGTTTATCTGAAAATGCTGAATAAAGCTTTCATTTGAACAATCTGTATTACCGTTGTTCATCTGTTCAAGGGTTTTAGGACAACCTGAGAGATTTATAGGTTAAAAATGGGGTCTGGGGTAAATATAAACCAAACCCGGTATGTAAATATGGAAATGCTTCTTAAAAGAAATACTTTTATTTTGCAGTCACCAGCGTAGTGCCTGGGCGCCTTCCAGTAGCGCATTAGGCAGTTACTGGAGATTGTTTCATCCTGTGCATCAGTTATGAGTAACAAATGACCTGGGTTAAAATTGTTAATTTTAAAATTCTTAACGGAGTTCAGGTAAGGTTTGTTGTAGTTACTACTTAGTGACATTCAGAACACAGCTGAATATATAAACTTTCTGCTGATAACAGATTGTGATTCAGTATTCTTCGTATTTGCTGGTCTTAAGAATGATGAGCAGTGCCCCGAGAGTTAAAGATACACACTTTCAAAAGGTGGGGAATGCACGTAAATTATTTCATAACATTTCTTTTACTGAAAAAAATCTTTGTCAATGTGATCTTTTGGCAATTTTTCTTACAGAAAGTGAAAAAACTAAGCTGTACTGAGCAGCTAGAAAAAAATCGGCTACGATGCAGGCAAACAGTTCTGTCAGACTATGAAATACGTTTTGTTGCTAACAGCATTTGGCTATTTCTTCCTTTTAGCTAAATGAGAACAAGCAGCTTGTGACTTCAAGTGAATAAATCCAGTTGTAGTTCCAGGATTTCTGAGGCATTCCCTCGTACGTTCTGTTGACGAAGGTAAGGTCCCAGGGCTGGTCTTTCCATCTTTAAGTAAGCGTCCATCTTTTCACTGTCATAAAAAGGGCTACTTCCAGGCGCAGCTTTTGTCTGGCTTCCTTCTTTGCTGGACAAGGCGCTGCCGCTCGAGTCCTCCGCAGGGAAATGAAAGCGATCCAGGAACTTTGTGTCATGTCAGTCAACAGGAGCTGAAGAGAGATGAAGTTGGTGCCTTGTGCCAGCTGCAACATCGCACCCGTGCGTCGGCGCTCCGTTAGGCACGTTGGCGACCATGAGGAGGAGCCAGGCGGCCAGGAGGTATTCTGTTCTTTGTTGTCATGCTATTTGACAACGAAACGGGAAGCTGCAGGAGAAGGCTTGTTTCTACCACATGAACCTGCTCTTGCTCTGCCCTCCCACGACCAGCTGTGCTGTCCCCAGCGGCTGTTCGCTGCCTTCCCTTTTCTTTTCCTCCCTGGGCTTTGTCAATCGTAATTTTTCCTGCTAGCGATTTCACTGCTGGAAGTCATGGTTGCTTGTAGGAACTGAAAAGCCCAAGTTCAGAGTATTCCATCCTGGAAAATGCCTCAGAGACGGCATCGTTACACCCCGCATTCCCTCCCTCGAGGACAAGTGCCAGCCCACAGCCAAACCCCACCAGTCTCTCGGCTCTTGCGTCCCACAGAAAGACTGGGGTGGAAGAACTTCGGATAAAATACAGCTTCAAACATTATTTTGGAAGTTAGGAGAAAACACAGCTTCAAATACCGCTTTCTCAATGAGGAGAAGCAAATCTATCTGCTTTTAGTGAAGCAGAGCATTGCAGGAAATGACCTCTTCTAGAAGTGGGTCTGCTCTGTATCGCATTCTCCGTCGTAACTGAGCATAGCCATACTTCGCTGTCCTACGCTGGTATGAGCGACTGCAGGATAAGCTTACTAAGACAAACGTCCTTCAGAATGCACTGGACCAGGCTGGGACAAGGGATTTAGCTGCTAAATTTCAATGCCTGCACGGGGGACATCCAAAATTTAGTAGTAGAGGGGAGCTGCTTTCTGCTTTCTCATCACGCTACTCAAAACCACCAACAAAGAAGGGCTACAGAAAATTAATTGATTGCAAATATCCCTAAGGTCCAGCAGTGAAAACAGGACCATCTTCCAGTAAAATAAATGAGGCTCGGTTTTTAAGCCGTTCAATAGTTTTTCATAGTAAAGAACTTCATAGGTATTAACTAATCCTAGAAGTAGAATCTTATTCTTTAAAATGCGTACTCTGTAAGAGAAGTGCCTAAGATTCTTCAAGATATGTAATTAATAAAATACATTGGTTTGCATCACGAAAGTGAGCATGGTAATTGGATAAGCGCGTTAACTGGATACGCTCCTACTACAGCTGATCATACCCGTTCTTGCCAGTCTGTCAGCACCGCCTAAGCACAAGCCGAGCTGCCCATCTTCCTGGAGGTGGGGGTTTTTTTCTGAAACTGCTTCCTACAAGAAGTCAAAGTTCAAGTGTGCAAATGGCTCTTAAATTGCATGGTACTGTGTTTCCTGATTGAGTTACAGAGCTATAAATTAAAAAAAACCCAACCAAAACCCAAAAGCTTTTGTAATTGAAGTGTTGGAAGCAAGTAAAAAATTGTCAGACAAAGCTTGCTGATAAGAACGTGCAAACACACAGAAGAATTGAAAAAACAATTCCAGAATTGAGAAACTGAGTATAGTTTTGCTGCTTTCTTCCTGGTACAAATTCTGTCCTTCTAAATATAGCTGAATAAAGTTAAAACTGTTGTTCGTTATATATACAGTAGTAAAACCTACACCATTTAGAACTCAGTATTGAAACAATTATTTTTCTTAAAATAACTGACATTTTCTCAGTCCTGTGCCATTTTTGATTACAAAATAAATGTGCAAATACAAATCAACGACAAGGCGTAATTTAAATCGTAACAATGAATTGCTTCTTCACATGCAAAAGATTGTGCAGAGCAGCTTTATAGCGCACCGTGGGAAGTAGCAGGATAAAAAGAGAACACCGTGATCTAGCAAGTCAACCCAGTTCGGCAGAGCGCTCGCGTGTTTTTGTGTAACGTTGAACACGCGAGTATCGCTGAACCGCTGCCTACGACTACTGACTGCCTACGCACACGCGCCTGGTGGCGTACTGCACAGCATGCGCTTTGGTGAAAACGCGAACGCAAGTCCTGTTAAAGCCGAGCGTGCGCTGTAGATACTCGGATCGCCCTCCTGAAGACATCAAGGCAGAAACTGAATTCCACAGCTATGCGATTTGCTAAAATGCATCTACTCTATGAACTCTTTTTCTCTGCCAAGAAGCAGGGAGCTGCCTGTTACCACTGCTGAACGCCTTCCAGGATCTCGTCAACTTAATGTGGAACTCGAACACGTACTTTTACACGCCACTGCAGCGTGTGGTCCACACCCACCCTAAGCTGGCCCAAGAATGGCTGGGAGAAAGCTGACAGGCTTCTCCCTTAAGATTCCGGCCCCTTGCTTGAGATCACTCCCTTTGCTTTTGTATATTCACCCTAAAAAATAAAGCATCATCATACAGACTTATTTTTGAGGGACTACATTTAGGAAGCTCACCCAATCAGTGGATAAAAATAGGTAGTATTCGTGAGGCCAGATTCTCGACTGTGTTTGGGGAGCTTAGGCTCTTTCACCTGGAGAGGAACATTTCCCACCCCCAAAACAAAATGTGTACTGTGTGGTGTTTCTTCTGCTCCATCACCACAATTCTGTATCTTTCCAGCTGCAATACAGCCAAGAGAAGGACCGGCTTAACAAAGCCACGCTGCCAAGACAGAAGGCATGTGCGCACAGTGCTCCGAGCTTGTTCTATTCTGTTACGGCTGCTGTAATACAACCTGTTTGCACCAAAATATAAAAAAGAGCAGTATCATCACACACTGAAAACCAGAGGCATAGATTTTAATCAGTCTATCATCTAACAAATGCATCTGTTCTACTTTGCGACCGAACACAACATTTCTGCTTTAAAGCAGAAATGATCTTCACACAAGGTCTTCAGCAGCCTCCTCCTCCTAAAGCCTGCAAATTTTCTAGATATTCAGTGACAGCCTCTATCTCTGCAAACTCCAGCAGTCTGTTGATTAGCTTATCCAGTGCTTCTTTCCCACTTAGAATTTCCTACGAAAAAAACAAAACCAGACAACAGCATTACTGAGTGTACATCAGTATTACTCTGAAACGCTGACTATTCAGACGAGGAGCTCCTGGAATGCACTTTGCCTGCAGTCTTATCTTGGTGCATCCACTTGCTCATCTTTGCAGCTCCCCTGTGGTGCACAGCGGCGGGATTTCAGCTGGCCGCCTGTGAAAAGCACATGGATTTTGGCAGCAACAAAAGATGCTACTGGTGCCTTCCTGCCATGCTTTCATGTAACCCATGCGTTTACATGAAAATCCCCTAGCAAGAACAATCAAGGATTGAAGAACCTCATTTAAATACTGCTGTTCATGCCAAGAACTAGTTTGTTTTGCAAGCAAAGCTCAACTAACTTTTGTTAGGCAGTTTATGGTTCCAGTTTCACTCAAGAAAAGTAACCAGTTCCCAACGCTAAGTAACTGAAAAGCTCGCCTAACAAAAGTCATTTTTATGTGATCGTGGAACTTCTTCCCATTCTCCTCCACCAAGGTATTTCTGTACCTGTTCCCCACTCCATTCAGTATGAACCCTTCCATGCTCGGCATGCCCTGTGTTCTCTGAAGTTACCCAGGGCACCGGGGGGTACAGTTCCAAAAGTGTTGCTCCTTATGCAATAGCACTTACACTAAACTGGATACCTAAGCCAAAATATTGAAGGCTCACCCTAAACTTTGACCTAAAATTCAAAGCATTTTCATAAATTTAATACACAAAGATGCATTATTAGGTATTTGTTTCCCTGTAAAATAACAATAAATAAATATGATTGAAGCCATATGTAGAGATTTACTCAGAAATAAGACCTCAGGTAATCTTGAAATGAAAGCGTTCAGTTTCTTTTAACTGTGGCCTGCGAGGCAAACAGGAGTTTTTCTCTTTCTTCACTCTGGCATTAGGAGGAAGAAAGAATGGCTTATCAAAAAAAAAAAGTCCGTTGTGTCAGGTTTTTCTTTTGCCTATACTAAGCTTCAAGAATCTCAAATGGTGCTTGCCCAGTTTGGCCGAGGGACTCACGGAATTCACTGAGGACTACACGCTTGATCATTTTTCACTCATGTAGCAGGAGAAAAACACACAGAGAAACAGGCCAGCAAGTTATATCCTGTGCCAGCCATCTTTAACACTACTCTACAACAAGGCAGGAAAGGAAGTTTAAGCTTTCTGAATCTACGATGTCCTGTCAGAGCACAACCGGCTATCTGATTTCCTGATATATATTAAATTGTTTGCACTAAGTTAATTTTTTCTTCTTATGGTACACGAAATTATGTAACTTTAAATACTCTCATAAGCAACCATTACCCTGATATTGCGTGCGTCATACGAGATCCTGTGGTCAGTGACTCTGTCCTGGGTGAAGTTGTAAGTACGAATTCTCTCTGACTGGGCTCTTGTTCCCAACTGTAGTGAAGCAGCAAAAAACAAATTCTATTATATTGTGGTTAAAAAAAAAAATAATCAAATACTACTCTAAAACAGCACACCTAGAATAAACTAATGGATCAGCCTGTTCAGACTACAAACCTAGTGGTCACTGGCTTAGCATATGGGGTTTTTTAAATATTGCAGCACTACTAAACTGTATCATTTGTGATTCAGTATCACAGACCATGTTTTTACATCCTCCAGTACGTTTCTGTTCCAGCCCTGCAGCTGGAAGAATTCCCTTAACTCTCAAAAGTCATGTAAGGCAAGAGCTATGTCTACACGAGTCCTTAGTTCAAAAATGTAAGAGTGTTTTGCGTTTTTGCGGGGTGGTAGCTCCCACCAAAAATAATGAAAGTAGGCACCGTTAATAACAGAAGCAGCACAGGCAACGTGTGGCAAAGCAGTTCCGCTAACGTTTGGCTGTCGGAAATTAGCACTGAAAGAGGAGTAAATTAAGAACAAGCAGAGTAGTCCTCTAGTGGTGAAGTGCAAGAATGCAAGCAATTCTAAAAGTTTTAAAACAGAAATGCAAATGTAGTACTGTTGCGTGGTTAAACACTTTATTAAAATGGAGAATTAAATGCTAAAAACTGCTTCGAGAAATGGGTGTCTGCTTCAGTGGGCTTTTTTGAAAATTTCATCTGCACCCAACGCGTATTTCAAAACAAGGAATTTATTGAATAAATTCTGGAACATTACATTAGGAAAGGTAATTTACTTTTGCCTGATTTTCTGTAGTATTCACATAAATGTACGTCTAAGTCCTTTCTGCAGCTTTGAAGGCTCTAAAGCTAAAATTAATATCAAAAGACAAATGGCTTGCTGTTTACAATGACTGGGTTAATAAACTGCAGGAACAATACACTTAAATGCAACCTGAAATTAGTGAATAAATAGCTAAGCTGGAAGCTTTGGAGTACTGAATAATTCTGTAATTCTTAAGTATTTTTATTCCTGTCGATCACTGTTGAAATTTGCACCACAAATGGGTAAATACTCAAAGAATGACAGCACATTTCAAGAGAAAAGCACACTTTGCAGCGTAACTTGAGGTAACTCTTTTATGGAAGCTGTTTCTTCCTTAAAAGATTACCTAAACCATATCAAAGAAACTGCTACCTAACTGCGTAGTGGCAGGATTGTTTATACACTTGTTTCTTGCAAAAGCTCTGTATGGTCTTATCAAATAGTCTGGTTTAGAAACAGGTTAAAATACAACTTTGAGAACTTCTGATACTAGTTCTCATGGAAAATAACTTTATACTGATGCTCTATTTGTGTAACTCTGGCCTTAATAGGGGGATTCAGTACCTGATGTTTTAGTGTTGCCTTTGCGATAATCCCAGCTAGCCTTTTGACTCTTCTCTTTCCAGCTACAGTTGATGCATCTTTTTCATTGCCTGAGAAGTCTACAATAGCGTTGAACCAGGATAAGTAAAAAACAGACTCACCATTTTAAAATACAAGATTCTCCTTCGTAAGCACACTCACTTGCTCTGTCACTGTCACTCAAAAAGATCAGAAAAAAATCTGCAACACAGCACCCT
>VYZV01009844.1:23040-55269 GCA_013401275.1 Pandion haliaetus | reverse complement strand
AGCACTGTGCCTCCCCGGGGACCCCAGCAGCAGTCATCTTGGGAGTCCCAACATGAAGGAAAAGTCAGAAACCGGTACCTTTTTCATAAACTCCGTGTCTGTGTCAGCCAGCAGACTGGCTAGTGCACCCTTCTGCTAATTCCATTTTGTGGACTGTACATGATGTCAAATAAGTGGCAAAGCAGTAAGAAAGAGGAAAATCGCAGCGTTGTAACCTGAAGTGATGCTGCAGAAGTGTATGCTACTGGCAGGCAAAATCTCAGTAATCCAATAGGCAAGACACCACTGTTAAAACTGACAGTGTTACTGGTAGCTGTGTTCTAAGGAGCTATTATTGTGTTAAGGGACAAGCTGGTACTCCTGGCCCATAGCCATATCTCAATACAAATTATGAAACAAGAGCAGAGATGGTTAAGAGGAGATACTGTCTTAAGGTTGACACTTAGAGGTCAAGGTGAGGAGATAATCCATGATCTCTTTTACCCCAAACTACTCAGCAAGTGCAGTGTTGTGACGTAACACTGACTTACTGTCACCTCTCCCAGCTGTATGGCACTCTCTCCTACAGGAATAGATAATTGGGCAATAATGAGCAACAATACTAAACAAAACAAAATATTTATGTATTCAAGGGTGTGAAGGAAGGTGTTTGTTTACAGAAACGAAAGACAAAGTTAAATAGTGCTGCCTGCTGATTTAAGTGGTTGGGAGCCCTGTGGTCTGTTTCCAACTACTGTTTCCAAAATAAGTGCAAAAACATGATGTAGGGTCTGAAATATATCTTTCTAAACTGCTTGTAAAAAGAAAACAATGCAACACATCTCTTTCTTTCCCGGCCAAACATTGGCAAAGCTGCTAACAGCACAGCCTGTGCAATCAACAATTTTTTAAATTAGACTCAGATTTAAGAAAGGATAGGAAAAACAAAGCACAGTACTGGGAACTCTGTACAGTGAAAATAGAGTGCCATTTGCCCCATTTTACAGGTGAAAAACATGGTGGGAAACGGGTGCCATACCACAGCAAGCATGTGAGTGAAGTTGGTCATGAGAACCCCCAGAGAACCACCTAGACGACAAGGTAAGGAAGGATTACCCAGTTATCCATTGCAGGGAAGTAAAACAGAGCATAGAACAACAAAACAGTTTCTTAAGTGCCGTAGGGACATCTGTATGTGTGTGTTTATGTACACGTACATATATTTTTATGCTGAGTGGGCAAGCCACAATTGGAGAAATTCTTCTGGATTCACTTAAATTGGCTGAGAACATTAGGAGCACAGTGAATAAAGACGACAAGGCTGGTGAACTATGCAGTACGAGTCTTCCAAAACAAACAGTTGAAGAAATAGGAATAGAGCTATATGTTCTCTACATATACCAAGAAGCGAGGGGGTTGGTAAAACGATTTCTTTGGCTTTATCTGCAAAGCAGTGTCTGGTGCAGGACCTTTTTGTCTGAAGTCACACAAGACGACATAATTGTTGAGGGATGCAGATACAAGTCCAGAGCTGTGATGTGGCTAATCACCTTTTTACAAGACTTGAATGGAGTGATGCTGCCAGCAATCAAAACTACAAGAATTTTGACTTACCAAGAAGAATTATCAAGCAGATCAACAGCCACCACCCAAACTCCCTTCAATGCAACTACCAGCTGTCTGATGTTCAGTGAAAAAGAGTGTGCACCTTAAAGCAAACACTTCAAGGCTGAGGCTAAAATGTATTAGCGATCACAGTAATGTCATAAATGCAGATAGCACATTTATCTCAAAAGAATCTCCAAAAATGTTCCTGTCCTCTCCTGGAGAGACTCAACTGCACAAATGCTTTGTGAGCCTTCTGTTCCTCCCAGGGAGGGCTCTCCTCCTGCAGCCCCAGTGCTTGACACTGAATCTGCCCTTTCAGTTCTTTGTAGTGACACCTTGAAACTCATGGTACTCTTGGTGAAGGGTTTGGGTGCTTGGAGGTGATCTAAAAAAAGGTTCTTTACTAGAAAATTTATTTCAAACTTCACAAGCAGGACAGTTCTGAGGTATTTCAAAATCCCACCCTAATGCAAAATGAAACGGCAGTATCACTGAGCAGTGGAAGAGAATGTTACCTCGACAGTGCTAACGAAGACCTATCAGTGAAAATGACTTAGCACTGTTCCCTAGCAACTTCTCACAGCTGCAGATAAAATCATTTTCTGGACATCACAGAAATTGTGAATACTTAGTTCTCTTACATAGGAATCCTCTCATTCATTGCCTATATGCAGCCCCCTCTAGGAGGTAACCCAGGAGCAATTTACGGCAAGCTGTACCATTACATTACCTTGTCAAAAAAATTTTCAAAAGACCCAGGAATCCATATGAGCTGCATTTGTCCTTCACTCAATGACATGTATGTCATGTTCAAACAATAGCATCAGAGAGACAGAAAAACAGCATATAACAATCTTTGCTGCAAAAATCCTGAGCCTGCAAACCCGTTTTTATGAAGGTGTTTCCTCACTCATGGTAGCAATTCCACTGATTCCCAATGACATTACTTAAGGTTTACAGAATCAGCTCTACAGTAAAGAAAATGCAAAGTAAGTGTACAAAGAAAGGGTTCAGATTCTTTAATGGAGAAAAAAGCCTGCATTGCTCCAAAGAGTTGCTATCGGCATAAAACATATATTCACTAAGCACTTCAAATAGGAATTTTTGTTATATATACATAAAATCTCAGGCTGAGCACTATACATCTATACAGGCATATTTAACCACCTTTCTGTCATCTGCACGAGTGGCTACCAAAGCAACATTTGCTAAATAATAGCAAGGAGTTCTGCTGCAGGCAAACCCTAATAGCTCAATGAAGCCACTGATGCAGAAGGGAGTTCAATTAAAAAAATGACACTGCCCAAAATTATTCTGTGTCCTTAATGTAGGGTACACACAACATTGTCTGTATCCAGCTGCAGCAGTTAACCCTAGTGCATGTCAAAGTACAGTTACGGTTATGATTTTAATACTGGAAGAGCTATAGAAGAGGCCTTGGCTGATCCAAGCAAGCAGAAGCAGAGATCACTTGGAATTACACAAAAACCTCCCTGTCAATTGCTCTCCAGGACAGAGCTATTTTGCAGGAACACAAAGGCAGCTAGTAATCCTCTCCACATATAAATCCTGAAAAAAATTAATAATTGCATCTCCTCTCAGCCTCAAATTTCATGCATATCCTTGGACTGTTTTATTCTATTTGTGTGTTTTAATATAAGAAAGATGAGAAGGAGTTAGAGACTTCTTATCACAGCATACAATTGTTCTAACAATCCTACTGTGGAATTAAAATGTGTGAGAAACCCCTAATGTCCACTTATCAGTGGTCAAAGTTAAACGTCATAAAACAGAATATAGGAACTTAAAATACAGACTGCACAAGAATTATAGTGCACGCACATTTTTCTTTTATTTAATATTAAAACTTTGTAGCTTTAGACACCAGGTTTAATGTGTCACAATATTTGGAAGCAGATTGTTTTTTTGAAAATAGAGGTTTTAAAAAGTTTTAGTGAGCTGACATACAGGAACCTTACTTGTGGCAATGACTGTCATTTTTTACTTCTGCAGCAAAAGCCCGGAAGCAATCAGCCGAAAATGTTAACACTTTAAATCATTTGCCACTTTTTAAAATTCTCTAGGCAGAAGTGGCCACTAGGCAGTTGTTTTTGAAAGTAAAAAGGTTGCAGCCCTGGCTACCAACTGGTAGGACAAAATCCACTAAGAAATACAAGCCATTTTATCAGGCAACCAAAACATCGACACAGTGGATAAAATGGCTAGATGATAAAGTGCTGAGAGTGACGGAGTACACGGAAGCTGAAGAAACCATAACAGAGAGAGAAAAATTGCAAAAAGGGAGCCCAGGAAAATAACTTAAACCATAAGTTTATCAGACACTGACTTTCCCTCATTCTTTAAACTGTAAGAAATGTGAGCTATAGCTTCAGGAATCCCCATGCTCCTGTTAGACAGTAAGCATTTTACAGCACAGCATAACACTACCATTCAGCATGGGAAACCCATATGGTTGTAGTAAGAAGGAAATTAATAGTCTGCCCAGGGATTAAGGCATCGCCCAGACCCAGTAAAATCCCAGCACCTGTTTGCTTAGCTTCGCCTCTGATCAATTAACTCCTGTGCTCTTGCCAAGTGGATGTGCACTGACAAACTCAAACCAGTTTGTGGGGGGTTGACAGTATTGATAGACTTGTGGTCAAAATCAAATGTTCAAAACAGATTCTCAGTTTCAGCCATGTGCAGCAGTCTTCTCCTGACTGTGCACTGAAGCAAGTCTGGGGCATGCACTGTCCCCTCTGAGCCTGGGTCTGGACACCAGATAGGAACTGCAACACACTCCAGGTACAGCTCTGATCAGACCTCAAAGAGCACATGGCATCACTTTTAAACACATGTAGTGCTGGTGTAGACCCGACACCCAAACTCAAGCCACTTGCCTTTCTGGTGTGGGGCTGCTGCAACCCTCAAGCACACTGAGACACTGCAGCTTGCCTGTTTAAGTTATAGCAGACCCAGCAGGCATCCTGCGGACTTTAGCAGTGAGGCTATAATTCACTCCTTTCCCTCAACACACACCATGGACAGCCTTCACTACCAGAGTTTGTAAGGGAGTCTCGGAGAGCTGTCCGTAGTGCAATAGGAGACTATGTATAGAGTGAAACGATACCGAGGACACCATGTCTATGCTGCCGAAGATGCAGTGGCTGTACCTGCTGCTGTCCTAGCCTGGTTCTGTAGTCTGAGGTTGCTTTAGCTGACGGAGCACATTTGGTGATCGCATCTTCTGGTTTAGCTTAATTGGAAAGGAATCTAACTTGTGTACTTCACAACTGCTCTGTATTATAAATCGAAGCACAGTAGGTGAGGACAAATAAGAGACTCACTCTGAAAGTATGCTTAGGGTGCATTTACATTCCAACTGACACTGTAGGATGGTTAAGACATAAAAATCTGTTAGCAAAATCTGAATGTGACTGAATATTACCCTTTAAAAAAAAAAAAAAATCACTTTTCCAGGTAAGATGCCAGTAGCAGCAGTGGCCTCTGTGAATACCCCATCCCCCCTTTCTGAGCCATGGCCTTTGGTTGAAGATTTGTCTTCATAGTAACTGCTTTGAGACATTCAGTATGTTCTATTCCCATGAAAGTCACTGTAGAAGCCACAGCCTAGCTCTATGACCCACTGAAACATCACAGGCAATTGAGGTTGGCAGAATACAATACATGTTGATATTTTGATAACTGGGTTAAAATTCACAATATTGAAAAACCTGCAAAACCTAACTGAGCTTTCTAACACAACAGACAGAAGTTAACACTAGATTTATATTTATTTGAGACTTAGGATAAAATTCCCACAGATGACAAGAGGGCAACAGAGCCATGCTGATTTGAAAGGAAAGTACCCTCATCCATGGGATCCCTGGTACAACACAATTCTCTGAAGATTTGTAGTGCAAGAGCAGAGCTGACCCATCCCTGCTTAGTTTTTAGATCAAGGTATTTCTAGGCAATTGGTGAAAAGTAAAAGTCACAGATACCACTCTCACCTTTTAGGCTGTTTTATGTTTTTTAATGAGGTTAAGGCAGGGGAAAGGCAGACATCTGTTTCATAAAGAACATATTTTCAGCTCTAGCTGGAATTTCTCCCGCACAAAATGTGGACACAGTGCTATCATTCTGAAATCACACTGTTTTATTCCCAAGTTGCAGAGAGGTAAATGATGAATCAATAAACATGGCAATGAAGAATTTGGTCCACAGTTCATTCAACTGCATTGAAATTAGCACTTCATGAGCCATTTTGCACACAGATTCTTTAAACAGAAAGTTTTCTTTGAAGACCTATTTCAAGTCCACAATAAAGGTAGCTCTGCGTGCGTCACACTCTACTGCATATTCCTTTGAACAACTGCCTTCACAACTCGAGGCAGTTTGTAGAGCAACTAATTAAACAACGGCCCCTGTCATGACGGGTCCTACTGTGAGAAAACTGGTGGCGACATGACACACGTGCTGCAAGCAAAGAGCACAATCGAACCATAAAAACAACCATGCATGCCAAAGGGTCAGGGGGAGGGAGTGACAACTGATTTAAGTATTTAAATCTATTCTTTATCAGTGTGCTGTAGTGGGGTGTGTAGAAAGAGCCCTAAGACTGGGGAATCCAAGGTGACTATGCAGAATTGCAGAAGGTCAATGTGGGGCTGGGGAAACAAAGATGTTGTAGCACAGACTGTTAAAAAAAGAAAAAGGCAAGTGTCAGTCCCCTCTCTGTGACTACAAAGGTTCCCCTGAAAGTGCCTTTCTCAGTCAGGAAATATGGAAAAACCCCAGTTAATATATGTTATTAAAAACCCCTGCCTTTCCTGTTGGCTGAAGTGCTGGCTGCTGCTAACAGATTGACAAAAAATCTCTGGTTTTCCATTGATGTATTGCTTTCACTTGAGATAGAAAACAAATGTATGAAAAAAAGAAAGATGCCAGGGGTAAATATTTCAGTAATCTCAGTCACAAACCTGTCATATTATAAGGATTACAGTCCATTAGGATTGTATAAAATCCATGGCAAAGCTTGTAATTCAGCTATATCACAATGACAAAAACCTCCTGTTGTGTTTTAGGAATCGCCATTTGCTAATATTGAAAACATCACCAAGAGCTACTTGTAACAGGGCTAGTTTGGGGAAAGATGGCATAAATCCATCAGTCACTACATGTAATGTCCTACTCTTTGCCCAGTCCATGGGGATGGGGAGTCTGTGAGTAGCCTCCGCCGGAGGCTGTTTCCTGAGCAAAAAGCCCTGACACCTCATATTCTTTGTTTTGGATGTTCCTTGCTCTAATGTTGAAAACAGTTGTTGGTATTGGCTAAAACAGCAGCCTTCACGGGCACACTGGGTCCCTCGTGCGAGAGCTGGCATAAAGCGCAATTCCCTGCACAGAACAGAGTCAAGTAGGGTATTTCCAACAGAGGCAGAGAGTTGTGGGTACAAGAGGCAATAAATCAGCCCCAATGTTTTGCTAAATAAAGAAATTTTTCTTCTTCAAAAATATCTGCCTGGAAGTCAGGGAGTGACTGCTAAAGGAGATTTACTAAAATGGCACACACTGAAGAAAAAAGAAAAAAATCAAAAATCTGACAGGCCCTTCTGAAGGCTAATTTGAAGACCTTCCCTCTAGGAAACTGTTTCTGACAGAGCTATCACTATACATATGTATGTACTGCAACCATGTAGGAGGGTATACTAATTAGCTTTCACTCCACCTGGCAAAAAAAAAAAAACATTCTGAAGGGAAGAAAAGCCATTAACAGCACTGGAGAGTCAAATACTAGGTAGTGCTGTTAGCAAATCCTACTTGTATTAGCAGGTAGGCAATAGCTCTGGTATATACATTTAGAACAAATTATCTGATGTCAAATGTTCATTAAGTTTGTCCTTGAAGCAGAGAAAAGTTAGACTGAAATTTTGAAACTGGGCCACTCAGTATGATACTATGTATCAGAGGCATTATCATATTTGGTTATGCATTGACTGATCAGTGGCATAACACTGTCTTGAGATGTGCTCTGCTCAGAATAATGGATTAATTAAAATAGAAGCTAAATGCTACTGATATTGGTGATGCAGGAAAAGACTATTACCTGGTGAAAAACGAAGATGGCTAAATGCAACATTAGACAAAACAGAAATTCATAGTAAAATATCATTTAAAAAAACAGAATCCAATTTAAACGAAGATTTTAGCCCATTATTTCAATAATTCATATTCATCTCTTTCAAAGTTAAAAAGAAACCTGGTCTTCAAAATGTTATTTGCAATACATACTAAAACTAATGATAATACAGCAATACGGTAGATTCATATTTTCAAATGCTCACTAATTTCCCAACACTGCTGAGAAGTATACCTATTTATCCCATGATATAATAGGATATTTTGAGTTCTGAATAATTGGACTTGAGCAAACAAGAGAGACAGACAAAAAAAGAACTAATAAGTCAGAGTTTCCTGCATTTTACCAGTGTTCAGAGACTGAGGACATGCACTCCGTGTGGATTTTAAAAAGCTCTTCTGCACCCCTTCTCCAAATTGCTTCATCTATTCAAATTGCCAGCTCTCATCTGCACTGTCTGATTTGAATGAAATTGGGTATAAGTCAGTTCAGAATTAATTCAAGCAAGGTATCCAAAATGTTCCTCTCACTTGTTTCATGTTCTGTGAAGTCACTCTGAAGGCAAAGAAGCTACAAGTCCCATCAGGATATTGTACTTCCAAAGGTCAAAAACTGAAGTTTCATCAAGCCAATAGTAATAGAAAGAAAACTCATCAGCCTTAGGCGGGTACTTAAGAGCAAGGTGGCCTTCCTCTTGACTCACACATACTGGCTCTGCTCCTGGAACCACTTTACCCTGCAATCATGACACTTTTTTTTTAATGGCATCATAGCAGAGAATTTCCCCTCAACTGGAACAGGAGGAGGAGAGAAAATGAGCTCTGCTATCCTCAGTATGCCATGTTCCTATAACAGTACTATCACTCGCTTCTGGGAAAGAAATAGAGAAACTGAGATGACTTCACCGTAGCCCATGGTATGCCAAGTTAAGTGACTATTACAGTGACATAAAGCAGGGGGCCAGCAAGGCTCTAAGAAAAAGAACACTTGTGTACCAATCCTTTGAAAGAAATATTTACGGAAACAAAAAAAATATTGTCCGTACCATCCTGTGCAAAGCAAGTGCCAAAAAAGGTTTGGGTGAGGCCATGCACCAGAATTAAAGAGACTAGTTACTAGCAGGGCCCTTCTCCTGTCACACACTTGACAGAAAAAAGTGGAGTCAGTCAACTTAGACTATAATGTTCTGGTGTTCAAAATCCAGAAGTGGTATTTTCCTCAAAAAATGCTACAAGCTCACTGTTCTTCTCAAAATCCCGTCTTGATTGTCTTTCACAGGAATATACTCCAGAATGAGATACCCAGGATGAACATTCACATATGCAAACATGTGTCTCCAATTCAACTTCTCGTGGGTAAGGTCACAGAAGAACATAGATTAGATGGAACCCCTGCACCCACAAATTTTATTCAGTTTTATATGAACCCTCAAGTTCTGTAATGCATTCCTTGTAGTTTTGCAGGGACTGTCCAAATCCTGTTTCCCTAAACATAGAAAACCACTATTTTTGTGTGTTCTTGCCCACTCAGAAATTTGCGAGCCTCGTTCTCACTTTTATCCCTAAGGAGCTCTCCATGCCATCTCCATTCCGCGTTCGTAATTTCTTGTCTCTTTTCTGGTCTTTTGCTTTTAGCAGCCACGCAATAAAAATACAATATTTACTTACAATCAAGGAACTTTGAGTCCATTAATTTCTTTCTGGCTTCCTTAGAAGTCCTTTCAGAAATTTTGGCTGTTGCCATTGACACAAACTGGGACTGCTTCAAGGCTCTGCTAGCTTGCTATGAGAAAGCAGCCCCTTGCAAAATAAGCTCTAGGACCAGAAGAACAGAAAAATGCTTTTACTCAAGAGCACTGAATTCTAAAGCTGACATTGCTATTGCTAGAAAACTGCCCATTGGTCACTGAGGATAGCTCAAGTTCATCGCATATATTTAAGACACTGATGAAATAGCAATATATTGCAAAGCTGTATTAAATCACATGGCTTTGCTCAGCAAAATGTGTTTGGAAATCAAAGGGTGTAATACACATATTTGCTCCTGTTCTGCACGATAAATTATTTATTATGTCTGTTTCTCATTTCAAGATTCCTAGGCAGGTAGTTAAAAATATGTGAAATGATTTATTCAAGGTTGGGAACACTTCCAGCATCCATAATACATCTCAAAATAAGCCATGTTGCTTCCAGAACGTACTACATTTTCACCAGTAGTTTTGAGACATCTATAAAACTTCTGAACAATTTAATAAATCTTCTCAAAAACAGATGTGTATAATTGATCTTATAAATTTCCCATGGAAACAGGAGGCACCATTTATTTTTTAAACCCTGAGAGGTACCACGTCTATTAGCTTCTCTAAGGTACTAAAGCTTACCAAAATTCGCTCATCTAAATAAAAATTTTCCACTTTGATTTACTTTTGCCTAACTACGTTTCCAGCCTCAGCTCACCTACTAAACACATGAAACTATCTTTGTCACTTCTGCAGTTCCCTTTTCATGAAAAGGTTTCTGGCAGTTCCGTATCTTCAGAGCTACAGGATGTTTTTAAGGCCTTTGTATTCAATGAAAATGTTCACAGGCTGTCTCTAGTTTGCACTCCAGAGAAAAGGACCTGTTCTAATGCTATTGTCCAATCTTTCTTGCATTGTTACCAGACCATTAAAGATAGGACTTTGCCATGTAGTTACTAATTACTGCTTATTAAAGATAAGTACAATTTTTGACGATGAAGGTAGTACATAATTTATGTAAGACAAAAAGAAGGGGGCACTTAGTATACACAAAGGAATGTAGAAGAGATGACACTACATATATTATGAATAAGCATATTATTATTCTAAAATTATTGTCACTTCACTAAATTAATCTTTCCCATTACAAAACTATTTTTAAATTCCCTATCACTAAATAGAGAAACTCTAGTTTTGAGTTCTGCTTGAAACACTGTTTATTAATATCAGAATATAAATAACACCTATGTAAGTCTAATTTTAATTCTGTCACATAAGTTTTTTGGGATTCCAAGGACATCTGATATATAGTTTCTTTGGGTTACTGCAATGTATTTGATCAGCTTCAGCCCCACGTAGTCTGATTTGTTATTGAGGTTTATACTGCAGCAGCCTCCAGACTATAATTATGAATAAGAGTGCCGTTGTTGATAACATTTTTCAAGATGCCGCTGTTAAATAGTAGACTACATGTTCATACGTTTTTCTAAATGATTTTTGAAATCTTTGAAAAGATTTCCCATTTTAAAGAGATATATTGATGTATTGAAAAGTAAATCATGTGCATACAGTTCTTCACTGAATGGGGTCCTACAAACGCTGGCTCTATGACAACCAGAGCAATCAGGCTTATTGCTGTGCAGTCCTTTGTTGATAACATTCAAAACCAGAAAGCATCCGTACAAATAACCACTCCCAACTATGGGGTCTCCACCTTGAGATGTACCATTTCCGTAACACAATTTCAGGAGTTTCTAAACAACATGGGAACACAGCACCATTAGCCATCAACAGGATCTGGGCTGCAAAGTCACTTAGGTGCTGGAAAGTGCTCTGAAAGCATTACCAATTAATTAAAAATAAAAAAAAAAATCCCAAATCCATAAGCTAAACAAAACATATTCAACGGGTGCCAAACCCACACCATATCCCTTTCTGAGTCCAGCTGCAGTCTACCCTAATGACTTTCATTTGCAAAGCATGCATAAGTGACTAGAACAGAATTAGGTCTCATTTTCTACCTTGGTGCAACACCATTTTTCTCTTCCTGAGACTGTATTAAGATTTAAGACAATTAGTTCTTTTGGCTTAATAACTTCAGTGATTAGCTTCAAAGAAATACATAGCAATTCTGACATGTATCTGAAATGAAGTCCATTTTACTGGGGTTGGTGTGTGTATATATATATATATATACACACACACAAGTGTCTTCTCTCACTGTTTATATCTATTTTTGACTTCAAGCCAACCTTTCCCTATGAACCACAAAATTTAGTGGTAGCTTGCTGAGTTTTGTGTGGCAGCTGGCCAGGTTCTAATTCCTCCAATCATCTGATAACATATTCTTCAAAGATTAAATTATTGTATCACAGGAGCATTGTACCCAGCCTCTGGTTTTATTGCTGCCTAAGCCAAAGAGAAGTCCAACATCTGAACAACTTGCTTCTGTTTCATCTTCTAAAATATTGATTGCCAATAAGAGGAAAAAAGGGACGGTATACTATAAGGTACATGAAACAATTTTCTGTAAATCTCAAACCTTTAAGCTATAATCATTGTGAAGGAAAGGTTATGCATCTCTTAGGGATTTTGAATGCTGCCTCCTATACTCTGTCACTGGACAAATCTGAATCTAAATGGCTGTTCTCCTAATACCCACAGGATACAAATGGCCCAGCTGAGTTTACAACATAATAAAGAACAGACTTTCAAACCGAGTGTGGACTGATGTATACAGCAGAGTGAAGAATAAACACACTAAAGCTGCTACATAATTCTGTCAAGCATATGGTTAAGTTATGATTTTATTTAGAAAACAGATTGTAAGAGTGAAGTGATGACAGATGAGGGTATATCAGCCAGTCATAAATAAGAGAGTATTCTAATAGGAACTGGGCTTCTTACTGATCATATGCCGCCACACAGATTTAGTGAGATCTAATCACTTAAAAAATATATCTTCTTAAAGACACGTTGCAGCTTATTTTAAACTTTAGGTTGCTCACTTGAAAAATCCATGAGCACTACTGCACCTAACTTTTAAGAGAGTGATGGGTGAGTTACATTTATAAACTCAAGTAGACATCCTAGCTCCTTGTAAAAGGGTAGAGTTACTCCCTTAAGAGTGGCTTTCCCAGCATCTAGTGCTCTGCATAGAGATGACTAAACTAGACAAAAAGGAAACACTGAAGGCAAACTGAAATCCTTTTTCTGACCCAGATTGCTCTACAGCACTTAAATAGGCATCACTAGCAATGTCAAAAACAAGAGACTGGGGAGTACTTTCAAGTTCCTACTTCTGGGTGCTCCATCTGCACTTGAATTTCTTCTGGGACAAGACCTAGGTACATACCACCTCACTCCTGTGACTGCTTCTGCAAAGAAGGAAAACCAGGTGTGTGATCGGGAAGGAAACCACAGCATGCCCCAATCAGGATCCCAAACACTCAGTGATGCACACCTGATACTGAGATTAGGCACAATTTATACTGGCAGTCCCTTATATACAATGATCCAGCTGCACAGGAGAGGTGCGTGCATAACCCCCTGGTTCATGCGCTCCTTTTACTGGGCAACTGCTCCAGCAACTATGATGTTTTCTGGTAGTGAGTGGGGACAGTACCACCATCACTGCTGGTGGCTCTGAACACATGGCTTGTGTCTGCTGAACTTTGTGCTGAAACCAGATTCATCAAAGCATTATTTCTTCTGAGTTCATCACCTACCCAAAGACTTTCTTAGACTGTAAATCCCATGTCAGGCAAAAAATAACCCATGAGTGCTTGGTTCAAAAATTCAAGTCTCAGTAATAATCAGAAATACTGTGACCACAGAATTCAAAACATTTATGGTTTATAATTCCTCCTGAAATTTCATATTAGTTCCAGAAATTACCGCCAAAAAAAAATTGAGCTGGATCACATATTGGGTTTTCTCCCCCCCCCCAAAATCAAAGTGATTACAGTTCAGAGCATATACAAAAGCTGCATGTCAGGTGCCAAAGTAACTACATTTTTAAACTCTAGGCAACTATGGACTTTGTGGTAGCTATGAAGTTAAGTAAGAGGATTTTGGATTTCCACCTAAATCTCTGTGCTCAAGTATTTCTGAGACCCAGCCAACTCTGTTCAGGGTTGCTTTGTTTGTACTTGTTGTAATGCAGCTCATTTCCAAAGAGCGGAAAAAATCAAATAATGCTACAGAAGTGGAAATATTCACTCATGACTTTATGAGGAGACATAAAAATTATGCTATTGGAGTATATGAGCTAAGACGACATACAGCAATTTGTGAAGGTAACTTTTTAAAAGCAAAAAGACACTGGTAAAAATTAATCCCCTGCACAACCCTCCTGCATAGCAAAGAAACAAATGACATGAAGCCCCAGACACCTCCTCAGCAGCAGTTATTACACAACCATCAGTAAGTGCTTGCCAAAGCCATTCACTGTTGAGGCAGACACACCTGCCCCTCCTGTATAACGCTCCATGGGACTTTCATTCATTTCCAGGGTTCAAATTGAAGTGATGTCTGTAACTTTTCTTTTGTATTTCCAAAGCTAGGAAGGAATTTCACACTTCTTGGAATGTCACTCAGCCCCAGGTAGAACACTGCAGTCCCCAGAAATCTCTGTAAAAGCAAATTATAACCTCTCTTTTCTTAAACCCCTCATGGATGTAGCCTCAAGGTGAGGAAACCTGACTTGAAAGTAACAGCATTGCTGTTTTTGCACCAACTCATTTGTCATTAAGACCTTAGGCACCTAAAGATGCAAACAGGTCTCGAGGGGAATTTATTTACAAATACTCTGAAGCAAATTATGCATTAAACTGCTTTGGAATATCATGCACAGCCCTAATTATGCTAAATTATATGACCAGACAAGGATGGGTGGCAAAAGAAAACACTTCAGTATGAGGACTGCTTGGGGAATATGCCAAACCACAACTTGACCAACCGGAAGAGAAGCTACAGACCAGTGTTGCAAATATGCGAAACGTCAGTGCTATAGCAGCAAGGCATCTCTCAAATACAAAACTCATTTTGACAGCACTGCAATCAACACTGGTCTTTCAGCAGTCATAGACATTGAAAGCTGGTGCTCAGGTTGCAGCCAAATCTGTGAGTTTCTCTTGCTAGTGGAATCCCTAATGCTTTTCAATTGGTGGGGATCCCCCAGCTACTCTGCAGGAGCTCCATCCTTCTTGTTCCAGCTTGCTGTGGGGCCAGGCTTGATGCTAACACATGCACCATCCAAACTTAGCACAAGGTGGGGGGGGTGGGGGGGGAAAAAGACTCATAGTTAGGAAGTTCTGAGTGGGAATGGACCCAGCTCTGACCAGTGTAAGATCCATTCATGCCTAGCCCCAAACCTACACTAAAACTCATGCATCCCCCAAGCACAGGGCTGCTTTCAGAAGAAGTCTTCACTTGGAGAGCATCTCTGAGCCCTACTTTCAGCACATCTCATAACTCTATCCTTGCTCTTGGGACCACAACCCTAGGAGAAAGCAGTTTATTATTCAAACTCACTTTAGAAGAATACATACTGTTGATAACAGCAGCTTACAGGTTCACATCTGAGCTCTGCTGAAATATTTCAGCCCATGGAGGCCAACAAGGCCAGGTTGGATGGGGCTTTGAGCAACCTGCTCTAGTGGAAGGTGTCCCTGCCCATGGCAGGGGGGGTTGGAACTCAATGATCTTTAAGGTCCCTTCCAACCCAAACCATTCTATGGAAGAAAAACAAAATGTCAAAAAACGGTGGCACTATAGTGGCACTCAATGAAAACAAATACTATGAAATATAATATATGTTGTTGTATTTATTCCCAGCTCCAGCTCAAGCTGCTACAGTTAATTATTCCAAATGGCTTCAACATCAGCACTCTTGCCTAGTGCAGCTAGGGAACCAGACAGCTCACTTCTAGTTTGTCTGGTTTTTGCTGTTCTCTTAAAATTTTTTGTCTTTTATCATTTTTATCAAATTTGACACTAATGAACATTTCTGAATTATTTTTCTTGTTTTACATGTTGCTTCATTGTTTCTTTTGTGTACAAGCTCAGCGGCTTGTGAGGGTCAGAAACAAATGGTTGCATCCTTTCTGTATCAACCAGAAAGCACTGTCTGCTCTTTCAACATTTTTGCCTGTGTGGCATATGCAGTATTATAAGCCTGTCATTGTTGCTACACATGTTGGACCATGGGTGGATCAAACGCTAAATTCTGGTTATTAACATGGTTGTGTATTCAAAGCAGCATATTCCAATTGGTATTCACAGGGATCTGAAAGCGGCTGAATATGTTGCATTTCTTTGTTTGGTTCCACTGTAACAGCAAGAGAATCTAGACAGAAATCTGTCCCTGGCCCACACTAAGATGTCTTAGTATGTGGTACGTACCTATTACCGAAAACAATTATATAATAGAGCAGACAAACAACTGATAATTACTAGGCTTTACATGCCCATTAGGTTAAGTATTCTTGAAAGTATATTCATCTGGCATCACATTTGCATTCTGATGGCAGATGAGAGAAATTGGATATTAAATCCATTGGCTCCCTTAGTGGGCAAACAGAGCAAAAGAGTCTATTTAATCACAAAAGGAGAAAAAAAATTCCTAGCTATTCCCCATGTACTGTCTGGCCTATCTTCAAAATCTGCTACCATGTTTAATATACCAAACAGGGAGGCTGTAAGGCACCCTAGTACTGTGTAAAAGGAAAATAACCAACTCTCCTGTTGACCTGACACTGGGCAATTTAGCCTCACATTTCTTTCTTGCTTCAGCTCACCTGACTGCAAAATGGAGTCAGAGATTTTTGTAAATGACTATGAAACCTAAAGATAAAATGAGTCTTATAAATGCAAAAGTCCTTTTGATCTATTATTATTAAATTTTTTTCAGCTTAGAATTTATCTTAGTTTTAAGCAATACAAGGCATCTGATAATCACATACTATTCATTTCTAGTTTTTCCAAAGCTTCCTAACACATTTAGTAGTGTATTAATTAGCGTCCTGCAAAAAGCATCTTCTAGTTTGACTACCAAGGGCCTAAAAGCTTTTTGTCAGGACCTCTATGAATGAATTATATGCTCCATACACACACAGGGGTTTTTTTTCAAGTGACATCCAGATCCATCAGGAGACATCTCTGACATGGTTTCAAAGTTACTGGTATCTGACTTTCATATGGTATTGCAGTCACCTATGGAAACAAATAGCCCATCAGTAACAAGCTTGTGATATGAACGAATTACCAAATCCTCTTCCTCTTCATGGGGATGTCAATCACCCACAGACTGTGGCAGTTCCAATGATGCATGAAAGGGCATGCATTACATTTAAGCTGTTTATTTCAAGCTTGAACGAAATGCCTCACCAGAGCAGATAGCTTTTGTTTTAACTGAGCTGTCTTTCCAGGCTCCAGCAAATCCAGTTCAGCTTCTAGAAAAAGCCAGATCTACTACAATATTAAGATGAGAAGTTCGCCATAATTGTAAAAGTTTTTGCAAATACTGCCTTAAGAAACAAATGTACAGTCATTCTCACAGTGCCTCTCAGAAGGTGAAATATAAAAAAGGATACTGCACCCAATAAGTTTCTGTCTTACAAGACCATTGCAATATATGCCAAGTGCCATGTCTTACAATATTTTCCTAACACAACCCTAGGGAAAAAAACAAACAAACACTGAGTCTATTCAGGAGCGGTTGTACCAAACAAAGACCACTGACCCTGAGCACATAATAGTGGCTGCCTGGGTCTGAAAACACAGAGGAGTGAATACCTGAATGCAACCAGAGGGGGCACGAAACATCAAAAAGGATCATTTCCATGTTCAAATGCACTCATTCAAGTTCAAAGGTTAAAGTGAAAGACTGTCTACTAGACAATGACTTAATAAATTGCTTACGGCTTTGAGTAGCCACTGTAAGAATCTTTCACTGCATTTAGATATAGTTTTGAAAGTAATTCTAGAGGGATTCTAGACACCTGTTATGGATAAATGGTTTTAGAAAATTCAGTTTATTCAAACTAGCCAGTACTCCTACACTCATAATAACAAGCAAGAACCAGCTACCTGTACAATTCTACACACTCATGACAGATTTTCAGGTTACACAGCTGAAACATCTGCAATGTCACCCACTCTGCAATGTTGGATATGGGCAAAAATTAGGTGCCAGTGCTGTTAGTTGCAGGGCCTGGAAATAATGTTCTTTTTATGTTCTCAGGATTTATACCAAGGTAATCTGACTCTGTCATAAGAACTCCTGACACACACCACAAGGGTTTCTTCTGGACATACCTGTAAGTCTGTTATTCTTTGTTGCACTTGCATAATAGGCCAATACCACAACTGGAATAAACTAGCATAGTTTCATTGACTATATAGCAATGAGCACCACACTGAGTCTCAAAAAACCCTTTGTTTTGTTCCCAACCCTCAGACAGCCTGCCTCAGAGATGACAAAGCTCAATTCAGCCTTCCTATACTTCCAATTCTCTATCTGTAAATAAATACGGTGACATTGACTGTTCTATACAGGTGCATCAACATCTGTAAATGAAAATATAGTAGCAGAGCTTGTTCTTATTGTTGAACTAGGCTGATTTACAGCAGGTAAGTTTTGGGTTGCTTTTTTTTAACCAAATGGATAAATAATAATACACAGTGCAAAAAAGAACACATTAAGTACATTATAAGTGGAACACAGTGAAGGAGGATGAGATCAGCTGTAAGTAGGCTGCTGTCCTATGTGAACCTTCCATTTGATTATTATTTATCAAAGCAGCAGCACTTAGTCCCGTATTCAAAGTGCCTGAGAATACTCAGTACAAAAGCTTTGGTAACTCACTCCTCTTGAAATTATTCTGAGCCACTAGAGTCATAATTACACTGTCATAATGAAGAGGAAAAAAACCCTTCTAACAACTAAATTCTTGCTGTAAATTGCATTATGAAAGTGGTAATTCCCTCTGAAGTAGGCATTAGCATGTCTTACTGCCCACGTCAGTTCATTATAGTGCCTCTGCTATCCCAGTGGAGTCTTCGCTTAGTAAATGAATGTTTTGGGATGATATTGCCAACTTGGGACTTATTACTTAATTGAATATGGAAACATCTAGGCCATTAGCATACAGTTAGAAGTGTCTTATTTCACAGATATTAATTTATCTTGGGGAATGCCCTTCTTTCTTCCCTCCTCCTTTTCCTCTTTCAATTCTTTCCATGCAGCCAATTTATTTATTCAGTTAGGTCCTAGTCCATCCATTTGCAACCCTATAGTGAACAGCTTTCTATTCTAAAACATTCCTGGACTAACATTTGGAGTCTATTTTCAAAAAAACCTGAACAGCCAAGCTCTTCCTGTCTTCCCTCACAGCTGAAAAGTATCACCAACTCTAGATTATTAAGAAAGTCTAAACCTGTTCAGCTAAATAATGAGATTTTTCAGGTATTCCAAATTGTTTTATCCGCCTAATTATTACATGATTTCAAAGCCATGCATAAAGCATTTCTCCACAGATGCCTGGCTTAGGGAATTTTTAACTGAAAGCTAATATATTCCCCTCTATCAAAAGGGTCAAGAAGCTAAAATAATACAAGGAAGTAAAATTCCCCCTATTGCCTCATTATTAATATATATTGGAAAACTTACAGTAAATTCATGAAACTTGCCAACATGTACAGGATCCTGCATGTCCTAAAAGTAAGCTCCCAGTCATGACAGATGTGTGAAGTCTTAGGGTTTGGTTTCTTTACCATGTTTCAGCAAAGGTTGAACATCTGTATGATCACTAACAAGTCGCTAGGAAGCCCTGCTCTCCGTTTGGCACACTGTTGCATGAGAACTGTTGAGGGTCTCCAAAAGCCTAAGAGACCACATATCACCAGAGCAAGATGTGTTCCATATAATGATTTCCTGGACACTTTTCTAGCAGCAGAAGCTACCTCAACTGTGTCATCTGTTTAGAGCTCGGAGAATACAAAATTCTCTGGTCATTCCTTAGGTAGCAAGTAAAATAGTGAATGCTTCAATCAGAGTTGTTCATGCATCCAGTTCTGTATCAGGCCTATATCTGTATAATCTCTTAAAAAAGAAATTAATATGATGCCAATACTCAAAAGCATGAGGTAATTGAAATTCTAGCATGCTGAGACTTTGTGCACCCTGACTCATCCCTGTGCCATTTCCAAATCATGCAACCTGATTAGTGAGTGTGTATAGATATTTCCACAGGTCATCTCAGTTTGCTTCCATGAATTTGTAAGTGTATAACAAAACCAGAACATAAATGTTGGCATGAGATGCTGTCCCAAACAAAATTATTCCTCTGAACCTACCCGCTTTCTATTGATTTCAGGCCATCACTGTACTGTGTAGGGAGCACCTTTGCTGCCCAGTTTGGAATTGCACTGGTGACTCTGAGACATAGTAAGTTACTGCTGGGTTCCCAAAACATTGTGCTATTGCAAATCTTCTACAACTCCTGTGAACAGCACTTCTCTGAAATGAATTATTTCTGAAAAATGCTAGAAATCGCACTGGTTACAGTCTTTCCAGACTGGCACTGGAAAAATCCTTCCCCTGTAGGGCACCCACTGACTCTCTTTGGCCTGAAGGTTGAGCATCCTTTGTTCCTTCCTTCCTCCCTCCCCTCCAGCTCACCTTGGCCCTCAGAATATTGCCCTTGTGGTACTGAATCTGGCACTTGTCTGAATCCTTGAACGTTTGGAAAAAAGGGCTACTCTCTGCTTCTCCAGCATCTGTGATAGAGATGGAAACGATGTTGGAAGACTGACAGTATTATCACAAGAAGGTGTTTTAGTCAAAGGGAGCCAGAATATATGAAAGAGGCAAATACAATTACTGCTTTTGCTGAAACTCTGTTACAAATTTATATTGTTCCTTCCAGCAGCTTTAATGTTTATTCTCTTCATTGTAGCTCCTTTCTCTCTTAGCAATGCACATTCCTATATAGCTCACCTCCCTCCCCCTTCCATTTAAACATCTCTCTGAACTACAGTGGTAATGTTGAAAATTGACTTTCCTGTTCTGGGTTTGAATTTGTCCACAAGCAATTGCTTCAGCTGGTGGCAACTGACACTATTCTTTCAGTTTTTACAGATTGCTTCAGCCTACAGACTGGCAAAGCAATTACTGTCTCCACATATTCTAGATCACAGGCACGTTTTAGAGAGGGCATTTTAACATAGAAATTTTTTTTTATTTTATTTTACATTGGTAACTCAAATCAAAGTCAATTAGCATTTCTAGTTGCAGAGAAAAAAAAAAAAAGCCTTCATATATGAACTCTAGAAGTTCAAGAACTAGAGGCAAACAATCCTATCCCTTAAATAAAATAAACAAAGCAAGCAAGCAAGGAAAAACCCACAAGATTATTTAAAACCATTTTCAGTATCTGCTAGCTTGAGTAATGAATATTTAAAATAGACAATTCCTCAAAAAGAAGACAATCCTTAAACCCAAACACTTCAGAGCTTTTAGGTATTAGATTCAAAAATTTGTAAAGGTATCTTTTTGTTGCTAAGCCTTTACAAAGCATGTTGCACCAACGTTCACAGGACACAGTTGAGAAAGGAATGGAAAGACCACAATTAAAAAAAGTAGGAAAATAAAGTTTCCCTGCATTACTTCGTCACAGATGTCTTTTCTCCTTCACATCAGATAAATGCACAATCACATAGATAAGTCACAAAGAACCACCGATGTAGCTACATTACATTTTGTGAGCTAGTTCCTCTGACTTCACTGCCACAGAACACAGCAATTTGCACTGCCTGAGGTTTTCTGCCCAGTGCAGCTTATATGGTATCAAATCCACTGCATTGTCCTCATTAGACCATGGGAAGAATTGCACCCTTGTTTTTGAAGAACATGAGAATGTAAAAGTTTTTACTCAAAGAGCATTTAACAAAATAACTAACGCAAACAAAATAATACTCAGGTTTGGACACAGGCTCCAAACATGTCAACTTCTATCAAAATACTGAAAACAAACTCTATACTGACAATAAGTCTGTTGTCAATGCTATTAAATATATACCCATAAATGTATCACTAATCCTATGTTTCAGTGATGAAGCTTCCAAAGATATCTACAGAAGAGTATATGCTGTACTGAGTGTTGAAGAGTATTATCAATTTGGGCAATGACGCTAGATATCTTGTCTCAGGGTGTGCAGTTTTTAATATCCTGAAGGCAATAATTCCTGTGTTGACAGCCAGTGTTTAGTTTCATCATTTTAAATTAACTGTTACAGATTCAGATGAGATTATATCTACTATACTTCTGGTCAATTATTTTGTGCAATGGAATATCTACCACAGGCTATTACTATTGATATTATTCGTGATGGAGTTAAATATATCAGCCAGTATAGACACTGATTTCATAATAGTAGCTCCACCTTCCTCCATTCTCATAGGATTTCCAGGCCATGGGAAACAGGTGTTGATGTGGCAGTCAGAAGGAAAGATATAGGAAACACATTGCAGAGCAATAGTTTGGGAAAGGCCATTGAAATGTAAACAGGATAGAGAGGTGCAAAGCGAGTATAACAGATGCGGTTAATAAGATGAATCAGACTGGGTTCACTGGTAGGCTTCAGGATACAATGCTGTGAAGCAAAATACTACTTAGAACTGTAAGCGTGACAGCAGGATGGGCTCCATGCAGGAGTAGGAGACAGAAACTCTTGCCAGTGCATGAACTCACTTAAGGAGAAAGGAGCTCTCAGGTCAGCACCACCCTCCTGCAGAGAACAGCGTGCTAGCTACGCTAGCAACGAGAATGAGATAAGGGCCTCAACGGATGCAGTAGACCCACCTGACAACAAAAAGGCAAGAAGGTTAGAGGGGTTTTTCCCTATGAAAAATTAGCTTTTTTCTTAAGTAAGTCTTTGCTGAATGTGGAAAAGTAGAAACTAAAACTCTTGACAAGTCTGGGGTTTAGCAGCTTTCAGCTAGACATCAGATTTTCAATTGCCAAAAGAGTGATGGGAAATGGTTAGGGGGACAGAACACTGGGGAGTGGGGTGGATCTACATTTTTTGCTGGGTTATTTTTTTTTAAACCAAAAACTGAATTTTTGTTCCACTGCGGAATTTTTAATCAGGAAAATAATAGATGATTACGTTTTCCTAGAAGGCCTAGGAAACAATCATATCCTTGAAACAAAGGAAAATAAAACAGCGCAATGGATGGGAAAAGCAATTGCCTTGGACGTAACGTTTGACAAAGCTGGAAAGCACAAAGGAACAATAGATAGTAGCAACAATAAAACTGTGTAAATAAGCCCAGGGAGAAAATACACAGATCATTGGTTCGAAAGTAGTTAATATCGAGAACAGATGAAGGTATCATTCCCATCAGAGGTGGTGGCAGGAATAGTAGAATAGGAAGACACCTTAGTGATACTGCTTGCCTTATGGCTGGCAGCACAGCAACAAGGAAAAGCGAGAGAACCGGTCTGAAAAGTGACCCATGCTGTGGAAACAGCAGGACGAGAAGAAGGAAGAGGAAGCTGGACCCAGGGAGCAGAGCAGGCAGATTGAAATGAAACATCTCTACTTGAAGTCTGCAGGCACAAAGATTGTCCCCAGCTCCCTCAGATCCTGGGGTATTTCAAAGTCAAATGAACACCAGCAGAGGAAACAGTGCTTTGGGACCACGCTGCTGTACCAGGTTAAGGCCTCATATCCATCTGGTTGAAGTGCTCGTTGGCAGAGGATCTCTGGGAAGCATGCAAGATGCTTGGAGAGGTGAGCATCCAACATGGCTAATGGGGAAGAGCTACAGAGGATATGCTAAGCAGATAAACCTAGTTTCAAATTGTACTCACTTTTGTATGATTTTTGCCCCTGTTCCTTGTAGAGTGAAGCTGAGGATTCACTCGTGTTTTAACAATGAGCAAGAAGAGATGGGAGGATTTTATGATTTTTGCAGACGTGAAAGATCTTTTGTTTGGAAAGTTGATATCCATGAATAAGTGGAATTTGATAAAGTAACAAGACAATTTATTAAAATATACCATGGCTTTACATAGGTGTTACAGGGATATGTCAGATGTTTCTTTAAGAAAAGGGTTACATTTAAAAATCTAAAAGGGCTCAGATTTACCATCAGAAATGGGAAATTAATGTTACATATCTTTGTGATCAAAAATGCACTTTGAGATTGCCTGATGCATTTCATATGTGTGTGTTCATTCTGGATAACTGTTACCCTTAAAAAATGTGAATGCAACATTGTGAAAAGTCAAAATATTTCAATAATTTCAAGTAACAAACTCCCCCCAATGAAATGTCTTTTATTCCTCAATGCACTTTACCTTTATTTTAAAAAGTATTTTGAAAACAGAAAAAAATCTTTACCTGGATGGAATTTCATGTTTTACTAGAACATTAGAGGAAGAGAAAGGAAGTTCACTGACCTGAAGCTTTACAAGAATGCTCTACATATTTGGCCACCGAGATTAAGACAAAAAGAAAACAAAAGCCAGATAGGTTCATGTAAAGATACACTTAAGTGGGCACCAACAAGAACATGGGAAGAACGTACAAGACTCAACATCCAGCTCCTAAACTTGTCAGTAATAAGAAAGTACAAGAAACTGGAAAGAACATGTTCATCGCAACTACCAGACCTGGCATAGGGTCCTTGATAAACAGTTGGAAGGCTGATAAAATACTTCGATAACTTTTTGCCACTGTGTGACCTCGTGTAGCAGCTAGGGCATATCAGAGCTAGAAAGAAAGTTTGCATTGGGTTTCGCACAAGCCTTGCTTTAGAAATAGACATCCAAAGCAGACGCAAACTCGGCATTTTGACAACCTCTGAACTTTCTCAGGGGACATTTCCCTCTCCCACAACAACAGTATGAAACTGTTTTACTCTCAAGGAAATGGGAGGCAGATGGGCAGTGACCCACTGTGAGGGCTGTCCCTGGCCCCAAGCTCAGAGGAGCTGTTGGTATGAGATATATAATGCCCTGGTCCTGATAAAACAATGAGAAATCCTTGCACAGATCAAACAGCATTAGGGAGAGCACGTGCACAGAACAGTCTGTGTGTTATCTCAAAACACAATGTTTGATGCTTCTTTATCTGTTTTAACACACCTTAAAGTCACGCGGTTCCCAGTACGATGCCCTCACCCAAACCCTTCTTCCTGTTGGCTTCTCTTTATCAGTCACTTGGGGATTTAAGTACATCACAGTGACATCTCCCACTATTAGGTGGAAGTGTGATGGATGACAGGAGCAGCACCTGCAAACAAGGCCACTCACACCTTGTCAGTGCCAATCACACTTACCATCTGTCTTCCATTTATCTAACACAGACCTGACAGCCGTCTTTCATATTGTTTCATATCTTACCACAAAGAAGCCTCTAACATTTTCTCCATTGAGAACTGAGAAGTTCTACAGGAAGAAAATAAAAATCAAAGACATCGATTCTAGAAATTTAACTTTTAGTACCCCAAACCACCCCACTCCTAAAAAACCCAACACAAACAACAAACCAAAACAAACCATCCCATATTTCCCAGCTATAACAAAGTTAAGCTGATTTCTGCTAAATGTTCTTCATCTCCCGAAGTTAATGAGTTATATTGAAAAAAATAGTTTTCCCTAACTAAATCTCCCAATGTCTCTATAATGTAGGAACAATAATTCTGAAGTACTGGATCAGCAATCCAGTAGCGTAATCCCAAATAGTGCAGCTCTGGAACACAAAATATGCTTTTGCCAGGCATGTCAGTCTACTTTAAGTTTTTTTCTGTTATGATGGAGATGTTATAGTTGTATGATGTGGACAACCCTTTCTTTCAGGTGGTTAGAACATGCCTGCTGAAAAATACAGAATCCCTAGGAAACACGGAGGACAGGCTCAACGCATCCTTTCCTTGAGCTTACTTGTGTCAAGATGGTTGACTGAAACCGTGTCAGACACGTTCTCTTTCTGTCCTCCTGGGATAAAAGGAGAACTTTGGTGTTAAGAAGACAATGTGTTATTGCATCCAAACTAAAGGCTGACTCCTGGGATGGACTGAGTGACTCAAGTCCTGCTGTTTCCTCTGTCAGGACAACACCCAGCAATAGCTGGTATACCTAAATGGATTAAATGGGGTTCATGAGAGGCTGAAGTTTACACTGAACTCCAAGGACTAACCCACAAAAGAGCGCTACTCATTCCACATTCAGGGTAATAAACAGGCAAAAGCAGCACCTAGAGTGTTTTATACTGACCCAGCTGTACTGTCCCTAAAGGAGATCCACCTACTCTTGTCCACTACTGTTTGAGCTATCGAGCTGAAACCTCCTCTTCTTGCAAAAGACCCTTCTTCAAGGCCTACAAGGCAAGCTGTCTACGCAAAAGGTATTTGTGCATTAACACACAGGTTCCTTTGGAACAGGACTAGGAAAGGGACAAGAGAACAGTCCAAACACAGAGATCTCATGGTTGGAGCACTCAATGGAATGATGCAGAAAAACCTCTACTGCCATCATTAGCCATAGGTTAAGATAAAGGATGCAGAACACTGACTAAATGTTGAATCATGTTTTATACTCTTCCCACTTGATGCTAAGGGTCAGTGGGGTAAAGTCTAACTGTATTCTACATGTGAAACTTGAGTTTCATTGTCTGCTTTTTCTGAATGAGAAAAAAATAAATCCTAGGAAAATAAAGCTTCAGTGTCAAAGAGCTTCCATTACTGTAAAGTTTCTTTGGTATCAAGCGATTAGGAGAGGAACAGTAGGCAAACAGACCCCTTCCAGCAGGACAAGCAAAATAAAGCTACCCATTCTATAACTGCATGGATAGAACAGTGACCCTGCAGCCCACTCCAACTCCTGGAAGTACATCTGTACGCAGCAGCAGCACAAAGACTATCTAGTGCAAGCAGCGCAGTTATCCTGGTATTTGTTCGCAGAACATCAATGTACTGATCACACAGCTTCACATTTATTGATGGTCCAACCAACTGTGCTTACTCCTTGCAAAGGCTGAGAGTCAGTCTTTGTTCTGCATGTATTGACAGTAGGGTAGTAGGCTTTGGAGGATGACTGTAGCTCTTAGGTACTACTGCAACTCAATAAACCATAATAATAACAGTCAGCTGTAAAGACCACTCAGGTGAGTAATGGTTTGCTTGATCTATGTCTCAGGTTTTTGACACCTGCTCAGTCAATGTGACACTGATTCTGAAGGCAGAGGACCTTAACTAGCATAATTTTAACAGAAAGAACTGTTTTCTTCTTAATATAACCTGCTAGTGCAACAGAAGGTAATAGAGTGCCCTAGAAGTCAATAGTTCTTAAGTACTTGTCTCCATACTGCTACTGACAATTTTGGGGCCATTAGCAAGTCACTTAGAAATGCAGGAAAGCTATTTCCCCATCTAGAAGATGGGGAAAATTATATTTGCTTGAGTACCTCATAAACAGGCTATGAAAGTTAATTCATACTTGTACAGTATACTGAACACAGCAGAGAAAAGAAAAAAAAATTCAGAGTGGAGCCTTTTACCAGCCAGTAGCATAGGTCTGATTTCACCTTAGCACTATTTTAGAAAGGCCATCACTGCACAAGCTTGTATTAGGAAATAACATTTATTAGGATGAAACAACAAAGACACAAGACTGTCATCTTCTTAGGTGCCAGTACGTAACTCTCACTTACTTCAATGTGCCACTTACCTAGTTTATGTCACTGAATACAATCTGACTGAAGTGCCAGCCCAGGATACCATCAAGAGTGATTCACCTAGTTAAAGGCCACCTTTGCAAAAAAGGCAAACCAAGCTACAAGGCCTGGAAACCTTGAGGATGCTGTAAGCCTGCTGTTTAAAATCTCAAGGTACTATTAAATAGTGTCAGGCATTGTTGCCTTTCCTAAACAGTCACTTTGCCTTTAGCCTATGTAAGAAAAACCGCTTAGACTGCTCTTTTATCCTCTTTTCCCTCTGAAGGATTAGGCAGGTTCTAAGTTTTCAGATTTCCTTAGCACCAGAAGCTGTCATTTGGTCACTCCTTATATTTTGCCAAAGGTATTTTACCAAACTTTGGCTAGGGAGAGAAGCGAGAAGAAGGAAGAAAGATCAGATCTCCTGAAGTTACCTTAAATGCACTTTTTTTATGTCTTCTAAAAATCAGTCTTATTCGGCCACTAACATAAGATATATGAATTCTAGAAGTTGCTATAATCAGATATAGACTTCCTGATCTGCTAAGGTGACACTGCTAAAAGAAACTTCTTTTTGCGTATAGTATCATCTCTTGGTGAAGAGCTTATAGTAAAGGCTCCAAAAAAGTGCAAGGCAGAGGAAACAACGCAACCTGGGGAGCTAATGCTTGCTAAGGGGCTGTGTATTTCCAGTTCAGTAACCTCTTGTATTACCTCTGGACAAGATCATGACCTGGTGACCATCCATCAGGTAACCAACTCAGTGATCTGAGGTGTTTTTTAAAACTGAAGAAATAACCATCAATGGAAAATTTTACATTCCCTACCCTGTTCTTTGCAAGGACAAAGAACCCAGGAAAAATAGTAAATTCATTTTTACATCATGACTGAGTAGTGGAACAACTGAAATCTAGAGGCTGTAATTCGAAAGAATCAGAGGAATTTTTTAATTCCTCTTCTCTCCTTAGTTTTAAGGTGGCCAAAGTAGGCCACAAGATCAGTTAAAAGAGGAAGGAAAAAAAAGAAAAGTCAGTTATGTATGTCATGGAGAAGATTTTTAGGAGTTGTTTAAACAAGAATGTGGAAGGAGATGTTTAAGTGACAGAACAAACCAAACCTATAGAAGAAGGAAGTTAAAAATGCACATTAGAATTCTTTTCAACCTGGCAGAAGAGGTAGAAATTCAGGGTTGGGATACCATGAAATAGCCACATAATCTAAGGCCTAGATAAAAATTCCTTCTCATTACAGATTTTTATGTGGCTGGTAACCTTCCTGATCACCACTTGTTGCCTGATTGTTTCTACTGCTAAAATATGATTTAGTTCAGCACTAGGAATAAAATTTGATTTAGCTTAGCACTAGAAGAGCACACAAGCAATTTGATAAAATGTCAGTCTTGTTCAAATTTTTTTGCTGTATAAATTGAGTGCTAATGATCTTGACTCTGCTACCCTTATGTATTTATGCAGCCTTTTTCATGTTTGCTGGATTATTATTGATTGGTTGTTAGATAAAATGACAAATAAGAGACGTTCATGTAAGTTATCTCTTGGGGCCTTTTAGGAAAAATTTTCCCAATTATCAATGAGCATTGCTTATTCACTACCACAATTTCAGACCAGTCGCTTTATTCCCACAATTATCATCAGAAAGAAGACATTAAAAATACCATAGATGGACCATAAACCCTGTCAACAGTTTATAAAAATGGTACCTACATATTTCTGACCCCCAAGTTTGGTTTACAAATGCAGAAATATCATAGATACATTTTATACAAAATCTCACCTTTCTCACAATATCAGAGTTTACAAATTTCCAGTACAACCTTCGGTCATTTCCTAAGAATAATGGTATTTTATACTTTTTTACTTCTTTCCTCTGGAAATCTGGTGATAGAGTTTTACAGTGAAACCCCAAAGTATATATAGGTTAGGATAGTTTAGACCAACTTAACAGTATAAAATCAGGACGCTTCTTGCTGCTAGTGAAGCTAAACTGGATTTCCTCCAAATTAAAAGATTTTTCCAATAGCTACTCACTCAGCAGCAACAGCTAAAGAAAACACTTCAGGCCACAATGCTACAAACATGAAAGGATATGAGAAACAAAGGCAGAATTCTTTAACTGGAAAACCAATCCTACTCTCTTCCACTTAAAGAGTTTATTCTTCTTCACAATTTTTAATGTTAAGAAAATATATACACCAAAGGGAAAATAAAATGTTAAATAATTCAGGACTACTCCAATTCATTGCTGATAGGATATATTCCTCTCTCAGATACAAATAGAATTCAAACCAGTAAGCAAATCAATCATTATTGCAGAAGTGAGCTAGCAGATGACCTATGGGTTTGGTGGATTATAACTGTCCTTTGTATTTATTTAACATCTCCTAACCAAAGATCCCAGGTTAGTTCATTCATCTCAGAAAAGTAGCACATTTTACCAGGATAGATATTACTAATTTCTTCTTAGTAGATGAAGAAAGCAAAGACTAGGACTTCATTTTTCAAAACCTGTGGCTGCATATATTTTTATCCCAAATTTCCTTTGGCTGCAGCTGTGATGCCCGAAGGTTCTCCTTTCTTTCAGTCTGCTGTGCACCAGCAGGCTCACCAGTGGCCCTATCACCTTGTAGGCCACAGTTTGTGACTCCTCAAAGTTAATTTCAGAGCTCAGCATCCTCATAATACACCCAGCGATTTCACACTGGATGCAAAGGAAACCAGAATTTTGGTTTGATGAATTCCAGTGCCTAACTTTAAAGGATTTAAGTTTGAAGATCATATATACAGATCTACACAGGTAAAGTCAGTAGGAAATATCAGAGAGGGATGTCTACTTTTTCAAAGCCCACAGTTTAGTAGATGCCACTTGCAATATAGTACATACAGCACTGAGGAACATGCACTACCTCATAGGCTATTAGATCACTCTCATCCTGTGTGCCTGGGCAAATGGATAAGGTCCTGTTGGACTGCTCACTTGAATTCAGATCACTAAATTCTATTTAAGTGTGATTTGGAGCATCAAGTTCTTTTTTAGATTGGTCTTAGACTTTTCATTGTAACATGGAAGTCTATGACAGAGCTAGAAATAGAAAAGCTCATCTCCCAGCTTCCAATCACTTCTGTCAAACACAAGATTTTCTTTCATCTCTTGGAGTTTATTTTTCCACTCCAGCAGCATCTCTTGAATGCATTAGGTCACACACGTAAAGGGAAAAGCAGAGCTAAGCAGACAACACAATTAACTCATTTTCTCTATTTAGATCTTCATACAAAACCATTCCAATTTCTGGCAGTAAAATGCCAGTGAAAAGGTCCTCTTTTCAGAACTCATAATTTCCATAGCCCTTTGCACTCCCACACATCCTCTACTGCATGATACACGTTCTCACTTCTTACCGTCATCTCCCACGCTTGCAGTGAGGTCATCATACACTATAATACAAATTTAGCTGATCTCAGCAGGGAAGAAAGCACGTTCCCGGGAAAGAGAAAAGAGTGAAACCCCCAGGAAGGTAGGAGAGCAAAAAAGAACTATTTGCCAAGTGTGCGTTTTGCATATAAATCTACTTGCCACAGGAGAGCAAAACAGTAGGAGCGCTTTCACTCTGCAGGCACTTATACCAGCCCACTGGAAGCTTATTTCAAGCCTAATCCTGGAGTACCTGGGGCTGCAGTAGTGGTAAGTGAACTTTCTCCCCTCAGACACCACCCAACAGAGCACACAATTGCCAAGAAGCCACATCCCTGTGTTGAGCAACTCTGGAGAAATCCTGTGAATGTATGGGGCTTGTGAAGCCTAAAAAGCTCTGCCTTATTACATGGCCATATCCAAAGTCCTGTTACCAACAAACCAGTTCTTAACGACTCTTTCTGGGGAGCTCAGCCCTTGAATGCAAATTTCCACCATGAAACTCTATTACTGGAGGACACAAGTGTAGGAGTTACAGTAAGGCAGTGCATGCTGTAGGCTATACTGGAGGGAAAGGTGAAGCTGTTGGATGCTCGGTGAAAAGGATGCTTCTGCTGCAGGTACTTCTGGCAAAGCAGATGAACTAGGGGGAAAACAAACAAACAAAAACCCCACCAACCAAAAACCCAACAACAAACAAACCACAGTGGAGTTGGGCTCTACCGGGTAATCAAAGGATACAGCTCTCCTCTCCTATACTAAGCATTAGTGAAAAGGACATGCAAGAATAGCAACACAAACAACATTGCAGCTTAAAATAGAAACAGAATGCACTTCTCATAAATGGGAGCAGCATTAGATCCTGCATCCCTCCCCGTGCACTGCGATGCTTCACGCTGCCCTATCTGACACTGGCACACTATGCCATACTATCAATTTCTGGCAAAGTCCACATCACAATGTGAAAAGAGATGGATGCAACAAAAATGCACATATCCCAATGTCCTGGTAAACTCTGCTAACCTGGAGTCCATTTCAGAATCAAGAAAAGAAAAGAATGTTTTTCTACATTTTTGAGGGGAGGGGGGAAAAAAAAAAATCAGATTTGGGAAACTAGATGATCTACAATCATCAGTTGCTGTCAGAACTGCATTTACTTCTTTAAGGGTAATAACTGTATATAATTTAGCAGACAGGTTTCACTAAGTTTAATTATAAATTGAATAGGTTAAAAAAAAGCCACAACTTTTTTCACTCACGAATATATCCATGTCTGACATGAAGTACCTTAAGGCAATTCCATCTCTATCATTTCTTTGTTGATTCAATTCCAGGAACGGGAAAACAAACTTAAGAGTTTGCAAGCAGAAAGCATCAGTACTGTCGACTTCAAAACGCAAAGGAAGGTTATATTTACTAGGCTCAGCAAAAACATGTTAACAAAAAAAAATAACTATATCTACACTTCAGAAAACTCACATTCCTAAGTTTGGAAAACTATGGCATCCCTACTGTGACGGCCTGACAAATTATAGGCATTGTCTCAAACATTCATTAAAGAACTTTGGTGGAAAAGATGCCTCTGTAAAAACGCCGAGTTGTGTGAACA
>VYZV01009844.1:0-11920 GCA_013401275.1 Pandion haliaetus | reverse complement strand
AAGCAAATTCTTTGCAGGTCAGTGAATTTGAAAAAATCCGAGAAAAAAAGCAGCATATTTAGTCTCTTCCCACACAGCCAAAGCTTGTGCATATGATATATCCCTGAACATGGCATTGTAAACATGCTGCATTTACCTTCCAAAAGGTCATACTTCTTTCCTCATTAGGCTATTAATTTTGTACTGCAGTCTGGCTAAAAATCTTAAATCTTTATTTCTTTAACATCACGTAACAGCAGCTCTCAGTCAATGACAAAAACACTATACATAGCTCAGTTTTACTGCAAAGTTATTGACCATGGCTTCAGAAAATTGGAGAAATCTGCCAGACCGCTAACTTCATTCTATATTGCCAGATCCTTGGGACTTCATTGCCCTAACAGTTACTTTATTTTTAAAACTATTCAATCCATGATCATCCAGCACTCATGAGAAATAAAACACTCTTCCAATCAATTAGATAATGCTACTATTTAAAATAAAATAAAATAAAATAGCCTTTTTCTTGTAGATTAAAGGGAACAACTTCTTAGGACAATTGCCTTACCACCTGCAAGCTCAGACTGGTAAAGCAATAGCTGAAGTTTGTTGCTCTATCTTGGGGATTGAGGTAAGTGGTTCTTTTCAGTTTGGCCAGAAATTTTACGGTTTTAGTTAGTTCAGCTGTTCTCCATGAATCTTCTGAATACCTTTGCTCTCGTAGGTTTGTTACGCATTGGAATTTTTTTAGCCAAAAATCTCCAGGAAAAAAAAAATCTGGTAGTATGATCTATTTCCAGATATGGAAACTAATGTCACAAGGATGTCTGTTCCAATCAAACTTCATGCTCACTTTCAGAAAATTAAGACATTTCAGTCTTAACCTAGTTCAGTGGCTGAATCCACTAATGCTCAAAAGTGAGGCAGTTTAAAGCTAAGCTATAAAAATACTGAATACCATCCCGAGGTGTATCTCAGTCAGTTCTTAACAGAGGGATGATCTACTCTGCCAGTATATGTCACTTACTATGGACAGAGTCAATTAGGACTGCGTCACATTAATATCTGAATAGGATCGTTTCCTTCTTATAGGATTTGTTGGTTGCTTGTCATGTTCCTTCCTTAGGTTCAAGCATCCCTCTGTGCAGCCCTTGCACGTGAATAGACAAAACTGGAGCTTTCCAAGGATGACTTACTGTGTTCCCTCTTTTACCAGTCTTGGGGCAGCTTCAATTTGCTTAAAACAATTAGCACTGGATTTTCAAGCTTTTGATTAAGTGCTATGCTTTATTGAGAACAGCTTTATGACATAGTGACAAACTGATGGGAGGTTTTGATCTCAGACGGAAAGAAAGGCAATACAGGCTTTGTGGCAGTTGCTAATTTTGCTTGTTTAAATGCAATAAAGTTCTTCATTGGTTACGCTTTGCAGGGGTGCTCAACAGAAGTCCAGAGAGAGGGAGTCAGCACTATAGATACAGAACAGCAGAGCACAAGAGACTGCAAAGGACATCAATAGCTCAGATGCACTGGAGGGCAACAAATGAAACCCACAGGAAGAAACACACTGCACCACATGATCAAAAACCTGCAAACCCACCCAGGACCTTACTGCAGATGGTTTTCTTTGAAACCATTTTCACACAGCCACACAGCTAATGTGTGCAGTAACACAGAGATGGTAAAGTATTTTAATAAACACATGAATCTATCCCACAGATATCCACATTCAAAATTGCATGCTAGAGTTATTCCCTGACAAGAAATTAAACCAAAAGCTGCAAGATTAATTTTCTGTTAGGCTATACTATGTTACATGCATCCAAAAGTGAACCGCTTGGTATCCGGTTGGACAGGCTAGCTTTCTTTCCTAGTTGGCATCTCATTTTAGCATTGATTCTGGGAATTTAATTATATTATTAAATCTTTATTACTTCTGCAACCAGAAGCCTTAACTGAAATCAGACTTCATCACAAGCAGTATTTGCCTGAAAGAATCTACAATTCAAGTTAATAGACAAGGTTTTAAGAACTGGAAATTGATGCCAAAATAGTGATGGGACTTACCAAAAGCCATAAAGCCAGCATGCATTCAGGACTAGAAACCAGTCATAAATCACTAATCCCTCTCTGTAATCAGTATTCCATATGAACATTTCAAAAATATTTTCAACACCTGTTTTTTGATAAAACCTGGAAATGTAAGGGGGGTTGAGGATTAAATCAGCCAGATTTTCCTGTAGTCTTCTACTACTTTGTCATATCAGCCAAAAAAAGAAAACTCTTATTCAACAGCTCCGCCACAAACAGATAACAGAGGAAGCTGAGCCATCATATCTCTAGCACAGAGGTACAGTGTGATGGTGAGCTCCTACCTACACTTCACAGGAACAGTGCAACTGGTTAAGTTTTCCTATCCTGGATATAACCTATAACATTATTGTACAAAAAAACGTTCAGTGATCATATTATTCTCTACACAGCTGTGTAACACATAAGGCTGAAATAACGATTGACACATTACTATCACTATTCACACTGGAGCACGAATTTCCCATCATTCTTCGCCTACTTGCTTGGAAGAGGAGTATCAGCATCTATCTTCCATACCAGTGCAGAAATAAAAGAATCCAACCTACCTGGCAGCAGGAACCCTAATCTTTCCTTCTAGTGTTGTCACATCATTAGAGAACAGTTTCCAAAAAAATTCTCATGCTTTTGGTACCACCACCATCATTCTAAAGGGCAAGTATCAACTGAACAGCTATAAGGCTAAATCAATGTGTCACAAATAGGAAAACAAAAATAGAACCCTGGAACCCAAGAGCCATGCATTTATCTGTAGCAAATGAAAGAGAAAAAAGTCTTCAAAGCCAAAAGTCACCAATTTCTTTTTAAGTCCTTTCCTTATTAGCATTTCAGACTGCTCTGCCTGCTTCACTTTATAACATTCCCTGTAACTGTTTCATCCTTGGGAAATTATCATTCCTCCCCAATAACAATGCTGTTTCCAACCTGCCAACATCCCCCCCTTTCCCCAAGTTATTACAACTCTTGTTCTAGTTCTGCATGTCTGTGCGGAGCTTGTTACAAAGCAAGGTAAAGATTACTGGAACATCAATGCCACAGACTATGTAGAAGAGCTTCTTTGTAAAAAGGTGACTCCTCATTTCTAGTAAGAGAATTTTAAAGTTGGAGTATTGTTAGAGACTGCAGCACATATTAAGTGACAGTCACAAAGTAGAAGTTGAATAAAGCAAATTAAACTTCACACAGATGCAGACAATCATTTGTACCATCATTTCCAAGAGGAATACATACTTGCAAACCATTCTTTTTATGAAACTATCAAGCATTGCTACTGCAGTCAGAAACAGAAAGAATTTTTAATTGCCGAGTCCTGCAAGGAAGGAAGTACTCTGACACAGTGTGCTTAAATTTCATGAGAACATTCCTGTGAAAGACAAGTCAGCTGATGCTTTGCTGAAAGAGAGGCTGGACTCCTTTGCAAAGGGCAATGTTACAGCCTGCCCATCAAAACACGTCTTAACTACTTTTGCTTCCATGTTATCAATCCTGTTAGATTGCTCCTCTTGAGCAATCTTGTAGTCCATCTTACAATTTCTTTATTAACTCCACAAAGAAGTTTCCATGACCCGAGTGGGAAAGGAAGAAAACCTCCTAATGAAATACAGCATGAAATTCACCCCAGAAGGGTCTCCAAACTCAATGCTGAATCAGAAAACAAGAAATAAACCTGCAGAATGATCCTCAATTAAGAAATCTACTCCATTTTTAGTGACATACCATTTGGCTTACATCAAAGAACTGTCACTCAGAGGTGTCAATGATTCTGGCTCAAGCTTCTGATCTTATTTAAAGGGGGGCAGTAAATCTGGATGATAGACCTTGTAACTACTATCACTGTATCCCAGAGCAAGTACACACTGTCAAGTGTGTGACTGGACCATTCAACTGCTGTGACCATGACAGTGTTATTTATGCTTGAGCGAGTCCAGAGGAGGACCATGAAGACAATCAGGGGGCTGGAGCACCTCCCCTATCAGGACAGGCTGAGAGAATTGAGGTTGGTTATCCTGCAGAAGAGAGGGTTCTGAGAAGAATTTATAGCATCCTTCCAGTACCTAAAGGTGGCCTACAGGAAATATGGGGAGGGACTATTTAACAAGGAGTGTAGTGATAGGACAAGGGGTGACAGTTTTAAACTGAAAGAGGGTATATTTAGATTAGATATTAGGAAGAAATTCTTTACTGTGAGGGTGGTGAGACACTGGGACAGGTTGCTCAGAGAAGGTGTGGATGCCCCATCCCTGGAAGTGTTCAAGGCCAGCTTGGATGGGGCTTTCTGCAACCTGGTTTAGTGGATGGTGTCCCTGCCTGTGGCAGGGGGGTTGGAACTAGATGATCTTTAAGGTCCCTTCCAACCCAAACTATTCTATGTTGTCAATGGGATGTTACTAGACCACAATGACTTACATGATACAGTCTCTCCACACAATCTCTTTCACACAGGAACTATAAATTTGATTTTTACAGAAAAAATTAAAAGTCACAAACATTTAGAAAATGGTCTTCTGGAAAGGAAGCTCTTGCTCCACCAAAGCAACTGGCACAACAGAAACAATCCTCAGTCTTAACATGAGCCACTATATGATGTTTCAAAAGTAGGGCAATAAACTAAAACCAAAATGAATTTATCAGTGTCACAAGCCTGCCTGTCAGGAACTTCTTGTGGACTGCCATAAATGATAAGTCTGAAAGTTGAATCATGACATCAAAGAATTTTCATGCCTCCATGTCTGGAGCGAGAGCAGGCATCTGATCTTGGTATGCATAACCTTATATGCATGACTCCTAGGATCATTAAAGCTCATATACTCATCTAGCAATTTTCATACTTTAACTCTGTTATTTGACTTGATGGGTTGGTAAGTGCTCATCCTTTACACAAACCCACGAATGCAGATTGTACTCCCAGTTGCTGTATCAATCCAGGAATTCCAGTTGCCTTAATGGGCCTGATTATCAGTCAGATAAGGTCTTTTTGGCAACAGCACTATAGTCTGATGACACAATATTTTCTTTGAATATCCCATTTTACTGAAGTTTGAAGAAACTTTTGTATATTAATCATTGATGTCGGGACAGACTACACCTCATCACTCATTAGTAGAGAGAGATGAACAATCCTGAAGTTATTTTATTAATCACATTGACAGACAGATAAAGAAATCATTTAAATAAAAGAGCCACAGAGGAGCACACATGCCTTTATATTACCAAGTGATACAAAAATGATCAGAGAAAGATCATATAACAAAGGCAAGTTCCCACCTGAAAAGGCAGCAAAGTAATAATTCCAGAGAAACGTATTAAGATAAAAGGATATGGCACTGTTTCACACAAGATCTGATGTCAGCTTGAACATGAAAGGGCAAAGCAGTGATTGGCACCATAAAGTTTACAGTAAGAAAAACAGAAAAAAAAACCCAAACCAAACCCACAGTCATGTTGACTACTGGGGGATAGGGAAAGAGTGGCTAGTAAAATTTTTCTGACACTCCAAATGCAAAACATCAATAATCACACAGAGGGCTGTCCCATCAACTGTATGTGATGCAAGGCGTAAAAGATACTAGACATTGTAAGATGCATCACTCCCTTAAGCATGCCATTGCTTACAGCAGTGAGCTTTCATCACTAATTCACTGGACCATCTTGACATACACCATCTCTTGGCCTTTTTTTGCCATTTTGATGCATTTATTTAATGAAACATAAAAAGATCGGATCTCTTTTTAACAGAAATAGTACTAGGCTAGGTGCTATCCACTTATGGCACCTTAATGGTGAAAGAACTAAGAGAAAAAAGGGCTTCAGTGTTTAACGTACTGAAAGATTTCTCAGGCTTTCAATGGCAATAGTTTCTGTCTCCCTATCTGCTCCCCTCCCCCCCACCTCCCATGCCTCTACTTGCAAAGGACACACATCCCAACCCCACAAACTTAGAAAGCTGAAATTCTTGCCAGGAGTATCTTGACTTAAATACTATTTCTAGTGTATTTATGTTTGGGAACCAATAAAAGTAAAGTAATACTGGGTAGTGAGGGATTGCAGAGTGCCAGTAGTCCAACATCAATTGTCAAATTCCTCAGGACAGAGACAGAAACACAGGACTGCACATGCAATACCCTTATACTGCTCAAACAGACTCTATTCAGACAATCGGTAGTCAATCAGATTCTGCCTCAAATGTCTGCAAAATTCCCCCTTCGTTTTCTGCAAGGATACCAGGGACTGTGTGGTGGCTGCAGTTCTGCTACCAGGCCATTATTGACAGGAGAAAAATAATTCTAAGCATTAAATTAACACATGATGCAGCAAAAGTAATAGGCCAGTTTCTGCTGCTGGCCTTTTATGAGACAAGCCATGTCTATATACCCTGATCCAATTCCAGTGGAATGTGAAATGCAGCACAAGTGTTTGTGGCTGCTGGCTGATCATACTCCCCCTCCAGAGTATGTTTTTTAAAATTCATTTTCAATTTGTTAATCCATATTGTGTCTCTACGTCTTGCTGTAGGCTCTGTACCTAACACTGAATTTGTACAACCAACAATTACAATATTGATATTCTATTGCTACATTCACTAACAAGATAAAAAAGGGGTTTTCAGTTTTGTTTGTTTTTTTTTTTTTGTTAAGGCTTATTTAAATAGCACCAGAATGTTGGTATATGCAGTAAATTACCAGGAATGTCAATAAAACTAGCAATATTTCACTAAATATATACCCATTTTACATTCATTAAAGAAAGCGCAACTTGAAAATACTTGAGTGTGTTCTCAGAAGGAAGTGAAGATATTAATGGGTATTTGTACCTGAAAAGTCTAGAAATTGGAGGGCAGCATAGAATATATATATAATGTATGTCCACACGTGTACACACACAAGCACAGATACACGAACGAATCTGACTTTGGTAGTATGGAACACAGCCAGAGCTAATTAACACTGCATCTTGGGTATTTCTATTCTTCATTGTGGTCTCCAATATAGACACACTGTGAAGACAGGAATGTAGTGTCCTGAATCCATAGGGGTCCTCCTGCTTAGAAGATTCAGGAAACAAAGGTTTAATTCCTGTCCTGAAAAGCTGGTCTAAAATAACATGCATTGTCCAAATCTGTCAGCAACCACTAACGTATCTCACCAACTTTCCCCAAATACAAAGGCTATACTCATTAATGGAGATGAGTAAGAACTTTCTTGACATGTTCTTATTATCTTCTGAATCACAAGGTCTTCATGCTTCTCAGGAAGTTTTCTCTTTGTTACAAGGTATATCTGCAACCCTGACACATTCCGAAACATTTTTATCTTCTTGTCAACTAAGTAGGAAGCTAACGTCTCTCAGAAAAAGAATTTGGCTGAAAAAAAGGCACAAAAACATCAGAATAGCTAACCAGGAAGTTTTTCAGGAGTCTTATTCTGACCATTGAATGACATCAAACTTCTAGCAGGCCTGCAGCATGCTTACAGATGCTCATCTATCTCATCCGGCATGGTATCTTGTCTCTATATATGCCAGAGAGGAAAAATGAGTATGTGCTTTTTTCTAAAGAAAGTTTTGCAGAGCTAACTAAAACAATTGTGTGTGCAGCTGGCTATACCTCAGCTGCTTTATCATCCCCAGGAGTATCCATGATAATCTACTTGCAGATCGACTGAGCAGAAGAGATGATCCCGTCTAAAACTTCCTGCTAAGTGGCTCCTCTCTTCTCATTCCTCTTTTGCTTCCTCACAGTTGCAAAATCATTCTCTCTCTACTAGCCATATTGGGTGGTCATCTCTTCTTCCAGGTGAGATGACTCAGCTCATCTAGATTGGCAGAAATAATCTACTTTTTCCTGGCTCATTTTCTGGTGAATAAGCACATTGTATTGGCTGAGGTGCCAAGAGTGTGCACAGGAGGACAGAGTTACACGGCAGAGCCCTGCTGTCAGAGAGAGGGACCAATTCCTTCTGGTGGCAGCAGGCTGCTGGATCATTCCAAATTGTCTAGCAGCTCCTGGAGTCATCACCATGCAGAAACCTGCATCAATTTCAAGCCCTTGGTCGATGACAAATATGAAGCTCGTTTCCTGCCCTTGCCTTAGCCCAGGCACAGTGAAGTCAACCACACTGTTGGAATAATAGGTTAGAGTGGCAAACCCCAAATCTTTTTGAGAGACTACTTTGATTTTCCAATGCAAGACACACACAACAGATTATGATTCTTTGGAGACTACTGATTTATTTACTTGGGAGTTAATTTTTCAACTCTATATAAACCTTAAAGACACAAGTAGAATTTCACTGCAAGTCACTAACCAGGTCAAGTACTTTTAAATATTCAATAATGCATCATATGCATCTTTTCAGACTTAAAGTACCTTTGAAAGTCTGTCTTATACAGGGCTGTGAATTTTTATTATTTTTCAAAAACAAAGCCAGTTTGCAATTTGACAGTTTATTTTGTAATGAAATATTTTACCTCTCTAGAAACATATTTTACAGACACATAGCATATTATTGTATCTTTAAAATTCTTTCTGTTCTTGTTCTGGAAATAAACCAGTGTGCTATTCTCTCAACTTTCTCAAAAGTTTAATAGACAAAAGAGTTAGGAGGATTGAAATTATCATTTTATAGCCCCATAATATTCTTTTTCCCTATCCAGGCAAACTCCAAATGGCATGAACTCCTGAACTTACCTAGTATTCATTCAACTAAATCTAGGGAAAGTTCTTTGCTCATGCAAATCTCCAAAGTCTTATTCAGAAACTGATTCCACCTTTTCAAATTACCCTCTTTCTCCTCCCTCTCATACCTATTTAAAAGTGGTTTCTAGATAAGGCGATACTGATAGAGATACAGTGTTTGACACTTCGTGAACACCTAAAAATAAACTGGANNCTGATGAAGTCTCCAATGTTTTCTCTGGCACTTCTTTGGGAGTTTGTTCTGTCAATTTTGAGCCAGTTTCACATCTCTTTGCAGATTTTAAAGGTCATATTAAAATCTGCCTCAGCTAAATACCTTGTTTTCTTGAAGCCTGACTAGAAATTGGAATGTTATACCTGGGTGTCACAGTCAGAATCCTCCAAGGAGGATGCCATGACATGAAAAGCTGAGAACTCTGGCTATTTAATTGCAGGAAAGTTCCTCCTGGAGAATGTGGAGGATGTTTGAAATTCATCAGCAATAAAGACTGCAGGGGAGCTACACAAGAAGCACCGACAGCTCAAGATTATTTTCCCCTACCCTGCAATTATCTTGGATACTTAAAAATCCCTGCTACTTGGACATGAATAGTTTTGCATTCTAGTCCCACTGAGAAGCTTTGAACAAGAGATTTCAGAAGCACTGGTGAAAAACATACAATAGAAAGCTCAGAAACAATGATCCTACATTTAAAACAAATTACAGATACACTTTCTGCCAAGCAAGTCTTCACACTTACAAAGCACACAAATTGAAGCCCCTGTCATAGTGAGCTCTTAGAGGCTGGTTCTCTGAGCATTCAAAACAGTCATCCTCATGAGGGTCTCAGTGCATATTTGCACATGTGAATCCATATGCACATTTGAAATAGTTTAATTCATTTTTAGTGTCTACAGTTGTGTGTAGTTAAGAGCAAATCCTACTGCAAGCAAACATATAAAGTTTATATACATAAAGTCTGTACCAAATGGATTCTACAGTTGTATAATTGACTGATGCTTCACATCACTGCTTGTAAATAACAGATTAAAAGATGAATTTCTCTAATTGAATGTCTACAGAATAAAGAGCAGTATCTATGAGGTAGAGCAAAACAGATGGTAGGATTTGTCTGCAAGCAGAAAACCAGCAGAAAGCCATTACCCGATTTAAGTTGCATTTAGAGCATGCACTGGCCACTGCATTTTATTCAGTAGGGCTAATTTATAGAACTGATGCCACAGTTTGGTATATTCTACTCTAAATCTGTGTAAATAACTGATTTTTCAGCTGCCCAGCTAAAGTAATAAAAAGCCAAAACCAATTCTCTCAGATCAATCCAAAGTGAAATTCCTTTTTTCACCCCATCAATTCCCACAAATGGGAAGGAAAAAAAAAAAAAAAAGCCTAATAAAGCCTTAAGAAAGGATTATGTTACACTTTAAAAGTTAAAAAGAAAAAAAATTAAAGCCTCCAACCTTTCTTCTCAAATTCCGTCTTACTTTTTGAATATTATTTTCACAGGAAAGCTATTCTGTGTCTCCATTTTAACCCACAGCCTTTCTACTAAACTGGCATATAAAAGAGGTACTGGTATTTTTTTTTTAATCTAGTACATTCATAATAAAGGCAGGTCATTTAAAGCTTGACATTCATAGGGGAAGCATTCTTGAACATACTAGCTACCTTCTCATTGTCCTATTTGGATAATGATCAAAACACTGGATAAATGGAATAAATAGTTAAGCAAATATTTCTATGCCTTGTTACCATGATCCACAAATCACTACCAACTGTTGTATTGTTACATAACAAAGATAAGGATTAAACCTGTATTTGGAAGACAACAAATATATAATTAGGACTGAACAGAAAATTACTGATTACTTAATCTAATTTCTTGTTTTACAAATTAAACTAAGCTTCTTTACATATCTATGCATGCAGTCTACAAATACTTAAGACCCCTTTCATGGTCCCTGAAAAATGGTTTGAGTTGCTCAAACAAATCACAGAATGTACAGACATTTACTGCCTGGCACTTTAGGAAATATCCAGGAATAAATCAACCAAGACAAACCACTGAAAGTGAAGAAAAGCAAAAGCATCAAAATGACATATTAAAAGCGTTCTCCAAAATTACATATGGTTCACAGAGGTGCCACATATAAAATTTAAGACTTGAGGGCTTTAAATTGTGTAAATAGCAAGTAGCATTACTGATACCATAGTCACTGAAAGTGAAGAAGTTTGCGTATCTTAAGTAATTTTGGTACCTTACTCTTCCACCTGAAGAAGGAAGACAGATCAGATTCATTGGTAATATCCTGGGAGGAGATACTTGTAATAGGTGGAGAATCTCATATACTGCACAGAAATAGGAGAAATGTTTCCAATAAAAAGTTTATCAGATAAAGTGCACATAGCACCCCATGAGAATCAGCAGCGCAAGCAGATTGTGTGCTAAAGAAGTTATATAGCTGGTCCTTTCAGGTTGATACATCTCTGCTGTATGTGCATGCAGCTCCTTCCTCAGCACACAAGAACTAAATTCTGTCTCGTTGTTACTGCAATACAAGCTAAAAAGTAAATACTTTATACCGGGAGCATCTCAGTGTTTTTATTAGCATTTTTCTGCCTGTTGCTTCCCTGAATCACCTAAAATCCACTGTTATGTTGTATTGTGACCACATCAGGACCTCCAGGCTAATTCTGAAGAACAGCTGGACACTGTGCAAGGAAACACACTGTACTTACCAAGACCTTCTCTCTCAGGTTAGCTAAAGATTTCAGATAAACCAATCTGCACAGTACCTGTATTTTTTGGGGGGGAAGGGGCTGTTGTTTTCTTTGTTGTTGTTGTTGCTTTTTTGTTTGTTTGTTTTTTAAAGTACTCCTCCTACCAGGATGTTTCAAATTATTTACATTTAAGAGGATGCACAACCATAATACACACTGAATTTCAGATCTACTTTTTGAAAATAGGGCTGTTCTTGTTTCCTCAACAGAGCACAATGTGATCTCTGCTTAGGAACACGCGTAATTCCATAGGCTGAATAACTGAAGGCAGCAATATATCACCTTTTTTTATAGATACAAAAAATAGTCAACTCCCACCCTTGTTCTTGCAGAAACATCCCTTAGGGCTTATGCCCTCTGGTTTCTTTCAGTCTTTT
>VYZV01009843.1:0-25431 GCA_013401275.1 Pandion haliaetus | reverse complement strand
GGGTCCAACATTTTGGCGCGCGGGTCCGACATTTTGGGGCAGCGAATTCTTCCAGCAACTTCTTAAAGGGGCCGCCTCTGCAGCCCCCCTCCCCTGCCACCAAGGAAAACCGCGCCACACAAACCCATAACAGGAAGTCATGCTTGACCAACTTCATAAACGTCTTTGATGATGTGACTGGCCTGGCAGATGAGGGGAGACCAGTGGCTGTTGTCTACCTGGACTACAGTAAGGCCTTTGACTCCCTCTCCTATAAGATCCTCATAGAGGAGCTGTTGATGTATGGGCCAGATGAGCAGACAGTGAGGTGGGTTGAAAACTGTCTGAACAGCTGAGCCCCAAGAGTGGTGATCACCAGCACAAAGTGTAGTTGGATGCCAGTGACTAGTGGTGTGCCCCAGGGGTCAATACTGGGTCCAGTCCTGTTTAACATCTTCATTAACAACCTGGTTGATGGGGCAGTTTGCTGATGAAGAACAGAGAATGCTCAGAGGGATCTTATTAATGTATATGAATACCTGAAGAGAGAGGGTAAAGAAGACAGAGCCAGGCTCATTTCAGTGTTGCCCAGTGACAGGACCAGAGGCAATGGACACAAACTGAAACACAGGAGGTTCCCTTGGAGCACCAGGAAACACTTTTTTTGCTGTGAGGGTGACCAAGCACTGGCACAGGTTGCCCAGAGAGGTGGTGGAGTCTCCCTCCTTGGAAATACTGAGTAGGGGGGCTGGACCAGATGACCTCCAGAGATCCCTTCCAACATCAGTCATCCTGTGATTTTGTGATAGATTTCACAAATTTGATCTGGGAAAAAAAATAAGGAAACAAAAGTGCTTTCGCTAAACAAATTTTTTCTGTTCCATTTTGAATTAAAGGGCTCAAATTGTTTAAAATCATGCCTTTGGAATTTATAACAATTAGAGTATTAATTTTTGCTTTAAAAGAGTTCATAATAACCTTGCTGATTGTGTGTTTCTGTGTGTATTTGTATATAAGATATATCAACTATAACTTTTCAATGTTATCTTGAACCAATTTTGTTTCATAGTAACAAAAATTTTATGCTACTAAAATTATTTCAAATATGGCTCTAACTCAGTAGGTTTCAGACATTCCCATGCAAACATTTATACATCCAATATACTCATGTCATTAAAAATGCATGAATTAATTGTTTATCTACTTGAGGATGTGACGGGTCAAGGCCTTTCTTTCCAGTAGTTTGGTTGTTTTGCCTATAGCTTTTCTGTAAAATAAAGGATCTAACTAGTAGTGCAATTTAAAAACAAACAAATACCACTTATATCCATTGTTTAAAAGGAGGAAAATGTTATAGTAATACAAATGATCATAACTCTCTTATGAAGAATCAATCTGTCTATTGAAAAAGTTCCAAGTGATGTAAGTCATCACCTTAATTTAAAACACTATTTCTTTGTAGTTTCTTCCATTTCTAATTCATTAATTGATCCCATAGTTACGAATAATCTCTGTACCAAATCTAGTGAGAGCTCATTAAAATTTTTCAGACTGATTAAATGGCATTAGGATTTATGAGTCTCAGTGGACTTTTTATGTCATAGAAAAGAGAAGTTCAAAGAGAAATTTTCTGAGACTTTTTTGCTACAAAAGTTGTAGTGAAAGAGTAATAGAGAGTCAGAACATTATGTCCATTTTGTAATTTTAGTCTCTATTGTACAAAGAAAACAGAGGGTAAAGAAGGCTGATATAGCACTTAGCCCTTAACGTGACTATTATTATTATAAGCTTGTGTAAAAAGCATGCCAAAATCTATTTTTTATTTCTTATCCCCTGATTTTTTTCCTGTTTCTACTTCCCCCCCCGCCTTCAACTGTACCACTTTTAGTGTGCACATGTAGTGTATGTATTTTGCTTACTATGGTTTTCAGATAAGCAGTTATTTTATTACCGATGTTTCTGTTATTCCTTATGTATACCTGGTGGCTGAATTTATTAGGAGTATTTTAAATAAGGTACAGAAATTACAAAGGCATGAACAGTCATTCTAGATGGTGTACTGAGTCGTAAATTGGAATCCCTGCTGTTGAATCACATATTTTAGTCATCATAAATCTGCCCCTTTTCCAGGTTATAAATAAATTGACTTGCACACTTTCCTGAATATTTGCAATTCTCAAATCTGGCATTTTATTTTAGAAATTACAAAAGCATTAAATGTAAAAATACACGGACATTTTTCAACTTAGTTCAAACCTACATCAATGGCTATCTCTTCAACCTTGGCTCTAGTCTGTCCTTTGAATAGGCCTAAGTTACCAATTTTTCTTCAATTGAAACACTCTTCTAAACAGCTGTTCATGGTGTAAACCATTCTGATTTACCCAAACTCTGCTGTCTTATCTCCTTGGAGTCACAATTTTTACCAGTTATTTTAGCATATTGCTAGATATTTGCTTTTTCCAGTGGCATAGCCTGCGGTCATAATGGTCATAGTACACCTGATTTTGAAAGCGTTAGGCTGCATTCAGTGGAACAGACAAAGACGAGTTTGTAGTAGATCACCGTTGTTCACATACACTGCAATCTGTACGGAAGCAGGTACAGCACGTGCCAGCAGCTGCTTACTGCATGAAGAGGCATCAGTGTTGCTCTACCACTCTTCTGGCTGCCAGTGCGTTTTGAGGTAGAAAGCAGAAATTGGGCTTTCTTTTCAGAAGCCAGTTGACTTTATTGTTTTTACTGATGTAATTGCAGTTCATTTATTCAAATTAGGCAGTTGATGGGTCAGAGCCAATGAAGAACTTCCTGTGTCATCTGATTTGTTGGTGCCAGCTCCTGTGTAGCCAGGCAGTTAGCGCACTGACTGAAGGTCTGAGATGTTTGAGTGTTTCTGGTGTGTGTGTTTTCTTGTTGGGCTTTTTTGGAGAGAATTCCCTCACTACTTGCACAGAGTGCCCATTTGGAGTCCCTTATCTGCAAGGTTGTGCTCCCTCAGCATTCCCGTTAGCCTCGCATCCTGTGCTGCAGAGTGGCCAGCTTCCAAACAGAGCAGACTCTCCCTTGGCAGAAGTGTGTTGTGTGGTGGGGTGGTGGGCAACTGGTTCAGTGCCACGAGAGCTTGAAACCACTGCTCCTGCATGCACACAGTGTGCTTAAGTTTGCAGCAAAAGCAGAGTTTGGTCTCTTGCCGAATTTAGATGACACAGTAACAGAAAAATCTGCCATATATGTGGGGTGATTGGGAGGTGAATGAAGTATTTTGCATCACTTGTGTGTACCCAGATTAGTTGAATTGTTCCATGCAGACATACCCTTAAGTGTTGAGAGTTGATAGCAAGTAAAATCTGAAAGGGTATATTTATTGGCTTGAAAGCAGGACATTTCCACCTGTCTGCCTTCTAACCAAGAAGAGGTGCCAAGTTCAGTAGGAACCTCCCTCTATGACTATAGTTTTTTCAGAAACAAGTTTTTTTGCTTTCATGTGTGCATCCAAAATTGCCCAAACTCAACAGCCTATGTCTGTTTCTCAGGAACTAAACATCTCTTGCAGTTAATCTTTTGTAAAGCATAATTGGAAAAGTAGACCCAGTGCGTTCCTGAAATGTCAGCAAAAATTGGCTCCACAGAGAACGTAACAGCTATCTGGGATTTCTGTTTTCTTTTTAAAGCAGGTCAGACGAGAGGGCCATCCTTATCTTGTCCACTGTGTGAAATACTTCCTCAAAGAACTGGGGAAGACAGCTTTTCGAGCACACTTCAACCTGAGGAGTTCAGCCTTCCAGTTTTTGGGTTTCCTTGGGGATTGTCCTAGTTACCACATGGTACACCAGCTGTTTATTCAGGAAGGTTCTTGACTGGAATGTTTTCCTGAATTCATAAAGCCTTTACTTTTCTTGCTCTGCAGTGTGACTGAAGACTTATTTCTAGATGGCAAGTTGTGATTTGAGTATTTAGTATGTGTTGCTGGCCTAGCTATTGAATTCCTGATACTGTGGGGCACTGCAAAATAACAAACAGCAGAATGGGTTTTTTACCACCACCCCCACCTCACCCCGCTGGAGAAGCTATTGATTTCAGACAGTCGCTGGAGAAATTTAAATGAATAAATTATTAATAAAGTATACCTTTAAATTGCCTATTAGGCAATTTAAAGTAAGGAGGTATTGAACAATGCAGAGTTTTATGTGTTGAGACGTCCATCTTGAAATACTGCTAGAAGCTTACAGCTTGGGATGCAAAGATCACAGCACTCTAGTGGAGTGTACTTTTTGTGATACGCTGCTGGACAGTCTGCTGGCTGAATCCTGCCCCTTCCTCAGCTTCTAAGTAGTCTAAGCCTGTAGCCCTTATTTGTGTCTCCCAGGCTGGATGATGAAGTCTGTGATTATGAAGCTTAGCTTCCAGCTTCATAAGTGTAATGGGCATGGCTGTAGAGAGAAGAATGTGAGATATTTCACCACATCTAACAATCCAGGACTTCTGAAGATATGCTATACACATGCACCTTATCCCTAAATCCATAATAGGCCACTATTTTATATTTACAAGACAATTAAAGGAAGGAGACAGTTATAAAGTTGTTTTGTTTTGTTTTCAGTTATCATGCTCTCGGTTCACATGGTTGATTTTCTTCCTCCCTCTTCTGAGGCATGTGTGCTTGCGTGTGCACATCCCCCCACTCCATGCTGGCAGTCATTATTATATATTTGTGGAAGAAAAATTAGGTGTTGCGTGGCTTGAAAGTAATTTAGCTCTTAAGTGTTCCAGACGTTGTCCTTGTTACTGCAGTGCATGTTTATTTATGGATGTATTTGTCTTATGGAGATGAAAAAACTCATTGAAATTCCATGCGAAAAATAACCTGGTCAAGGTTTGCTTTCACTTAATGTATCTGACTGGAAGTGGAAAGAAGGATTATAATTGGTTCTTAGTCTTTGGGGCACCCTACTTGGGGGGTAGGGAGGCAGGAATAATTTTTTTTTTCCTTGCATTTGTCTTGATAATGTATCAACTAGCTGCTAAGGGACTTGATGAAATGTGATGCAGAATAAGAAATTATGTTCTGCAGCTCTCTTTGCTTCTACGTGAGGTGAGTTTGTAAGCACAAAGAGACTGGTACACCTCCAAATTCTAAAAGCATTATATTCAGATTAGCAGGTCACTGGAGATGCGTTGCTAATTGTTTTAGGGAACTCATTATGGGTATTATCACATATTAATTATGCATGGTAAGTAATAAAAAAGAGGGGGGAAAATCCTTCTTCTATGATAAATTGCTCACTGAGTTGTCTTTTCTTTCTTTTAAGACCTTGAGCGTTTTCTGGAGATGCCAAACAGAGCAGTCATTGAATAATTAGATTTTAATTAACAAGAATTAAAAAACCCCATGTTTTTAATGTCTTTTGGGTTATAGCAAGCATGAATAAATCCTCTTTCAAAAAGATCTAGTGCACTGATCCTCTCTGTATCTCAAGTTACCTTTGTAATCACCCCAGAGCTTGTTGTAACAATGCTTTTCAACAGTTTCAGGACGAAGAATGAAGCCTGAAACAAGGAATTGCCGTGTTAGCAGTATTTTTTGGTTGCTTCTTTGTAAATTATTGTCATGGAGAGACCTCTGGAAACCTTTGAAAGCTGGAGGTCAACTATGTGGTTTTTTAATGCACTAAGGTTGGAGGAGGGAGAGTTCATTTGTTTGCTTCTTTTTTTAAGTTACTTCCTCTTTGTGGAGATGCTGTTGTAGGTAATTTTCAGAGAGCTGGTATTTGTGGTAGCTTCTGCTTGTTCTGTTGTGTGGTAAAGAATTTGTAAGAGCCTGTTTTTTTGGCACGGTTGCAGAAAACCTACATACAGGACCATCAATTAACACTGACAAATTATTTACAGTCTAAACAGGGCAAAGCATTTTGCTCAGGCTGTTGCTGTGTCACAAAATAAGTGCACTTACAAGATGATTACAAAGTGTACTCCATAAAGCAATGTTTGAGAATTTTTTTTTATTATTATTGTAATAGACTGGTGGTATAAAGATAAAAGACCTTGTAGCACACACAAGAGCTGAAGAAGTGACAGCTTTATCTGCTAAAAAAGGATGCTTAACATTTCCATTCCAGCATCTCTTTATCTTAGAATAATAGTGTGATTCAAAGCCAAGAAGGAAATGGTTCAAGTTAAGCTTCAGTAACACTGAAGTGATTCTGATTTAAAGTAGAAAACAATTCCAGGCAGTGGTAGAAATGCTGTCCTCCTATTCCATCAAAGCAAGCTTTTCATTTTTGTCTAAATAGTACTGAATATAGGAATTGCTCTTTATGCTCAGATTCAGTGTACGTCTTAATCAGTACCATCTCTGATGACAGCTAATACCAGAGGCTTAATAATCGCCTTTTAGCTAGAGGGGGTTAATTTATCCACTTAAATTCTGTTGCTCCCATATCAAGTAATTGAAGGCTCTTTTTTTTTAAAAAACAAAAAGTGCTTTAGTAACCCTTTCACAGTATTCATTTTTTTCTTGATGCTGATGACTACCTGGGGCAATGAATTCTGTAAATCTTTTGCATATGTTCTGAATTTCTCACCTTTTAACTTCTTTGAATGTCAGCTTTTTTTTATGTTAGGAGTGAGAAAGATAAGAAGTAATTGATCTGCCACTCCGGATTTTAAGTACTACTCATCACATCCCTTTTTATTTCTTGCTCCATAAGTAAAAGACTTCACAGTCTGTTNGGGTGGTGGTGATGGGTGGGTGGCGGTTCAGTTGTTTTTTTTTTCCCCTCATAAGCATTCTGATTGCATTTCTTCAGATCTTTCCTATCAAAAACATTTTAACATAGAATAACGTCAGTGCCATACAGTACATATAGTATTCCAGATGAGAGAGCATTATATGTGTCTGTGAATACATACAATATCACCCAAGATATGAGTTTTCACTGAGCTGTCTACAGTGATGTCCAGTACTTAAACTGAATGTTACAAGATGTACATGTCATTTGTTTTTTTCCAGCTAGTGTGTATTGCTTACATATCTTGACCATTTTATTTCATTTGACACTTGACTGCCCAGTAGACTACTACCTTGTCACTCCAAGTTTCTTACAGATGTTTCTTATCCCAGCTAACCTGCACAACTTTGTGTCATTAGCAGGTTTTACCAAGTATTACTAGTCAATAATTCCCTGAATAACACCAGAAATCTTCTAAAATGCATCTACAACTACTTTCTAAAATAGTAACATAGTAATGAGAAATGGTTTTTAATGTTAGTAACTCCTTCACTTCATAGTTTAGTTGCTTCAAAGCCTCAGGGTCTTGCTGACTAACAAAGACTAGCTGATGAGATTTCATCCATTACTGAAAATATATTCTGTTACAGAACATGTTTTTCTCCATTAGGAAATTGTCCTCTTTCTCCTGAACAGATACCTGGTCACAGTGATCCATTCAGGTTTTTTTGCCAGAACACATTATTGCACCTGCAGCTTCAGACTAAAGATTGGAAACATTAGGGGTTGCAGCCTATTGTCCTGAGCTTCAAAGCTATTACAGACTCAAAATACTACTGATTCAAAAAAAGCGCCATGGGCAAAAAGCATAATAGTATGTAACTTATCTTACTGCTTTCCACTTTCAATAATGCACTTTTTCCAAGAGAATGCCAACAGAACCTTTTATTCTATGAAGAATGATCATGTATCTTAGGTAGAATGCATTTGCAGTTTTAAGATTAGCTATGATACATCTTTTAAAAACTGCTTTCGGTTGTGAGTTTTTAACTTTTCAGGCTGAAATTTTTTGAGAAGATTATTTTTTTTCTTCAGCAAAAAGTGTTTGCAATTATAATACTGTTTTCCTCAGAAGATAATATTTTTAATTATAGTAATAACTAGTACAATGGTCATATGATGACTTCCATGAAGAATTATATTGTGTAGAGCAGGTGTTGGAAGTTTGGGAAGCTGGGAGTCCTGCACTCAGGTGTTCTAGGAGTCAGGAATAATGCTATGATTCTACCATACTATGACCATTACTAGACCTGGGAATGCTCCTGAGTTTCCTGATGTTTGTGTGCCATGGCTGCTCACTGTGTACATCATAATTATATTTAAGTACACATTAAAGCCTGAAGGGAAAAAACGCATCAGATCCATGTATGTTGGATAATAGGCATGGAGCCTGCTCTGGACAACTGTCAAAGCACTATGAAATATATATAAACATCTAAGACTGTAAGAAGTACAGGTGTAGCTTGTAGAAACTAATCACTCCATGCATGTATACAATGATTGGCATTTATTTAATGAGTGTTGTGGCTTTTTTAGTGAACAAGGTTCCAAGCTCCTATTTTAGAATACAAGCAAGTATTATCCCTCAATTTTCCTCAGAATTAAAGAGTTAACAGAAGTAATTTCTGATAGGATTAAGTGAATCAGCCAGCTCTGCATTAGCTTTCAGCTGTGTTCTCTGCTGTCCTGGAGCAAAAGTGGTTTAAGCAAGACAAATTTCAGTTAATAGCTCAGCAATAAGAAGGGGAGGAAGAAGAGAATGTACCAATGGTTCCTGAAAGAGTCTATTTTTAAAGATGCTGCTGAAGAAGGATGAAGAGTGTAGGCATGGAGATTGTACAAGGCACAGGGGTCAGCATGATATAAGACATACAGCTGAAAGTGGGAGAAAGAGATAAAGAACGCAATTAAGTGAAAGGATAGTTGATGTCTAGGGAGTAGAAGGAAATAAAAGCAAGACACACAGTAATTGTGGGTAAGATAATATAGTGCCATGAAGGTGAAAATGAAAAGTTGAATTTGTGACTGCATTAAGTAATCTATATAGTTTCACTATAAATTATGAAGAGTTAATAGTGTGCAGTAGCCAACTCGTCCTTAACGCTTCCCCAAACATTTTTTAGGGAGTGTAGATGAAGAGTTAGGAAACAGTAGGTAAGTTAATGATGTATATACTGAAATAGTAAAAGCATTTACTTTTTTGAGGCTAAGCATTCTGTCTCAAGAGGATTGGTAGATGATGTGACAGGGCTAACATTACAGCAAAAACTCTTCAAACATTTAGGATGCTACATGTCTAAATTTAAAATCTCATGAAGATAGTGGAAAGAAGTCAGCTGCAAATGTGTAAATGTGTGCTTTGGCATGTCTCTCAAAGTAAAGAGGTTTTCTTTAGAAACACTGATGTCAGAGCTTCATCTTCTATTCTGTCTTGCATTAACTAGTAATCCTAAGTCGTTTGGACAATTTATTACGGTCCCTTCCTCCTGTCACTTGATTTTTTTTCTTACCATCTTAGCAGTCAGTTGAAGAACAAGTACGCTTGAAAGATGATGGTGGACTTTGAGTAGGCTAGTGGAAGACTGTTTTACTGATATCTTACTATTTACAGATCTTTACAGCTGTGGTGTTAGCACATGATGGCCTTAAATTTCTTTAAGATGATTAATATTCAGTGGAATAACTTCCTTCTGATGTTTTGGGGAACAGATTTTGTTTTAATAAGACAGTGTTAATGAAGAATGAATAAAACACTCCATAAGTCAATTATTCAGAAAAGGCCTTCAGTGTAGTTTCTCTTAGAAATTTTGAAATGTATCCATTTGTTGCAGGAACAATTCAGTCTCACCAGCTTTCACACCATTTTTAAAAATCTGTGAATTGAGTCCTTAGCTTCTCTGTTTGAGTTGAGTATGTGATCTGGCTTTGTGTAAAGTGATTACTAGTAAGAGCTTCAGGCTCAATGTCAGTCCAAGGATGAAGAAATCCATCACAGAATGCTGTATTTTAATAAAAGGATTTTAGTTACTGAGCAGTATGAAGACGTAATAATGCTTGTGACATGCTGTGCTGTATTGCTTTAGGATCAGACTGAACATTGGAATAATAGCAGCATCGAGAAGAAAGAAAAAATAGGCTGTCTGATTTGAGCATCTCTTTTTCTCCTATTGATTTCTATATTTAGCGTTGTGTATGGTATGCCAGGCCCTAGTTATAAAGACCTGTGAAAGAAACTACTTGGATTCCTGGTCTTGCATGTTAGGAATCAAGCAGCATGTGATGAATAAACTTGCATAGAATTGGATAGAACCTAAGGAAGATCCGCCACAGAATGCAGCTGTTAGGTTGTGTGATAAAAGCTCATTTGCACACCCATGAAAGAGCTCAGGGAGGCAATGGCAGGTGGGGGATCCCAAATCAGACCCTACCCAGCTGCTCCCAGGCCCACCACAGGAGCCATCAGCCCATCAGAGGCCCGTCTCCACCAGGCCAGGGGAGCACAGAGTCCCAAAGGCAGACGGGAGCCCAGGTTAAGGGCTTGGAGGGAGGGTCAGCCTGTCCCAGGAGAGCCTCAGCCCCACTGTCCAGCCATGTGACCCATCAAGGTGAATCAAAGCCAGATCCCCTTTCGGACTGGGGGGAGATGCTGCCTGGCGTATGGGACACATTAGGGGTGCTGGGGATGAGCATTTTGGGATTGCTCAGGATTTGTTACAGGGAAATAGAGGGATAAAGGGATAAAAAGGGCTGGATGTGTGTAAATAGGTGACACACTTCACACTTTTCTGGCCATGCCCGGCTCCTGACCAGCACAGTCTGTCCTATTTTATCAAATTCCACTTCTAACGCTTTTCCTGGTGGAAGGGCATGTGTTCTGTGTGTGTGGCCAGCAACTGGAGTCCGATGCCAGGCAGAGGCCCATGTGTCTGCAGTGCCAGCAGCTGGAGCAAGCGAGAGTCTGGGTGCCAGCGACTGGGCAAAACCAAGGGCCAGCCCCCAGTGTGGGACCACAGGTCACAGGGGCCTGGCCCATACATCTGCAGTGCCAGTGGCCGGACTGAGTGTGGGCAAGTGTGTGAGCACTAGTGAAGAGCCAGCTGATGAACGAGCCTGTGGGTTCATGTGAGTGCTGAGTGTAACTGTGTTGATCTGTGTGACTAGCCGTGTCTATATATATATATTTATGTGCTTTGTGTGCATGTGCCTGCTGGGGATACATGCTCAGCCTCCCTACTGTTTGCACCAGGGGGCATGGAGCTGCGGCTGCCTCCCCTCTGTCAGGCTACCAGATTAGGCCCTTTTCCCAAACAGCAGTAACCTGTTCCCTAGGATCATGTGTTTCCCTTCATAAAGGGAGACTAGATAACCAGTTCAGGTGTAGATGTTCCAGGTAGGTATCTTAGTCCTTCTGTTTCAGTCTCCTAATAAAACCCCGCCTTTCTAAACATCTCTCAGAGCCATTTGAGCTCTTCCACCCTAGTTTCCTAGTTTCTACTGTAGGATGTACGGTAGATCTACAGTACTGTTATCTTCTCCCATACCTCTGTTGCAGTTCTGCTGGGACAAGTCTTGCCCTGTTTGTTCCCATCTGGGAACATCACCTTATTCTACCTACTTTCCCCACCTCCTGACTCAGGAAATGGGATGTCCTCATAGTCTAGACATAGACTGAGAGATCAAAAAATGTCTAAAGTTAATACTGATTATATATCATAGAATCATCTTAGTTTATGGTAGGAAAAATCTTTGAGTTGTTCATATATCTGTTGATTTTGCTTTGTATTGCACAGATGCCAGGAAGTAGTGTACAAGAAAGAAAGTATTTCCCTCTGGCCTGGCAGGCAGGGCTTCTTTTAGGTAATAATTGCTCTAACATGCAGTAGGTACAAAAGGTCAATATGCAGTGTACTGGTAGTATTCTAGAAATTATTCTTGATGCTTTGAGGGATTGAAAACTGAAGCAGAGGAATGTTTAGTGATACTTAATAAGTTGTTTTAACTCTTCTGTAAAGTCATTCTGGTTGGAATGAATCTTGCAAAGTAACTAATCCAACCTTCTGAGAGCAGGTCAATACTGAATTCAGACCAGGTTGCTCTGGGCTTGTCCAGTCAGGTCATAAAAGCCTCCAATGGTGGAGACCATGCAGCTTCTCTGGGCAGCATTTTCCAGTGCTTAATTCTTGCTGTGGTATTTCTTTTTTTTTTTTTTTTTCCTTTTTTTCCTTCTCTGCTTCTATCTAGTCAGACAGAACCTCTCCTATTTCAATTTAGGACCATCATCTCATGTTCATACTATGCACCTTGGTAAAGAGGCTGTCTCCATCTTTTTAGTAATGCCCTCGGAGATATTGGGCAGCTGCCATTTGGCCCTCCTGAAGTCTTCCCTGGGCTGAATAAGCCAAGCTCTCCTTCAGCATTTCCTCACAGGGCAAGTTGCTACAACCCCAGCCACCTTGGTGACCCTCTGCTGGACTTCCTGAAGTTTATCATCATCCTTCTGTTTTCTCCTTTCCTAATTTTAATAATAAATTCCTAATTAATAACTAATGAACTTTTCAAACATACTCCTTGTGTATTTGAGAATTGTGAAATTAAGTAGTAACAGAATTTCATAGTCACGCTTCTACTCAATGGATACTCTTAACTTACGAACCAAATAGTCTTCCTTAATTATTTAGATTGCCTTGGAGTTGTCATTTTGTTGTGTGTTTAAAGATTGGAAGAGCATATAGAAACCTGACACTTCTTTTAGCTTTAACTCATGGCTAGGGAGTTGCATAGCACAAAATACAGAAAGTAAACATGGAGCTGTGGCCCTGTTCTGTTTCCCCTTTCCCTCTCATCCATATTGCCCAAATGTGGGGGATGTTCATCATCCTACTTTCAGTATCGTGACCACCTTTAATTTAAACTGTTTCTCATTTCTGTGCCCTTATGTGATTTTGCTTGATGTAAGTTACTGGCACCAAAGATTTTTTCAGTTGATGTAGTCACTGTAAAAGTCTGTTTTAATTTCTAATTTCATGCTTTTTGTCTCTTTGTGTAAATAAGTTCATGAGTATTTTTCTCTTTCACTTAGAATTTCTTTCTCTACCATGCTTTCCTTCTTGCTTCAAGAAGAAAAGGGACAGATTGTTTAAGGAGAATCTGGATTTTCTGTTTACAGAGCAATAAATGTTCTGAAATGAACTGCAGTTGTATATGTTGTAAAATTGCTTTTGTTTGACAGGTTAATAAATCTCAGTGGAAGGTCTGAATGACTAGAGGTATTAAAAGCTTGTGTTGCCTGACAAAAACAAACAAACCAACCACCTTTTTGCATTTCTTTATAAATACAGCAAAGGCCTCAGTACTATTTCAGTTGACTGTAGCGCTCATTTTATTTGCAAATGCCTTTATTTATGGGTCTTCTGCAGTTTGTATTTTTTTTTTTTTGTGGAGAGCATAAACAAAAAATCACCTTAATTGGCAAAAAGTTAAAAATGCCAGGGTTTTTCAACAAGTACACATGTTCATGGTGCAGACAATGCAGTGCCAAACCTACTGCTGACTTTTACTAATTTCAATAACCTTATGAATTTGGAGAGCTTAAATCTGTGTTTTCAAACCTAGACCTATACTGATCTTGTGGATTCATCCATTTTGTCACTTTCGTGCACAGACATGCGAGACAAATCTACCCTATATTTCAACTGCAGTAACAGTCAACTAGGATATCTTTTGATAAAAGGCTTGGGAAGCATTATCGTAAGAGTATTTAGGGCTTGGATATTGATGTCATGATTAATTTAGGAAGTGGAACATTATTTGTTAGTTGTTTAGAAACAGATTTTCAGTAGAATGCAGAAGGATGCTGGGATGAATAAAAACAAAAATCTGTCTTAATTTTTCCTGTGTGCCTTCTTCAGATTCAGCAACGGTTTCTGGGATGGAAGCAATTGGAGAAAGCAATAGGAAACTGGGTACAAATACCAGTGGTACACTGTACTGTGTCTGATACATACCTTCAGTCATGTTGGAGATGCTTTAATATGTATCCGCAATGTTACATGGAAGTGTGGGATATGAATTACTGCTTATTTTGCTAAATCTGTTAGGAAGTTTAGCAAGAACCTCACACAGTGCATTTTTCCAATTAGATATTCAGACAGGCAAAGTGTCATTGCATATATTTGAATTAGATTGAACATTTAACAACAATGAAATATGAGATAATGTAGAACTAAAGACTACTAACTTTGGTTTGTCAGTGCCTTCCCAAAACATGTTTGACGCTGTGCTGGTGGTACTTTTATATTGAATTGAAGCACAGTTTTAGTTCCTGCCAAATTCCCATCATCCTGGGAGTTTGGTTCAGTCCTGACAAAGTATCATGGAAGTCACCTTTTTCTCTCCAGCCAATCCTGAGTTACTATTCTTGACATGTTACTGCATTTGATGTGAGCTTTATAAACGCATGCAGTTTTGTATCTATATAGAAAGAGATAAATATATGTATAGAGGTATATTTTAAACTATATATAATACCTATATGCATTTGTATATAATAAATGTGTTGAATCCAGGAGCCCAACAGCAGTGAGGCTCCTGCAGCTCCATGGCTCCAAGTCCAGCCCGTAGCGAGGCTGAGGACGTATTTCCAGTAGTCACATGAGCATGCACAGCATGTACCAGATGCATATAAGCACGTACACCTACCAGCCCCACAGGGCAGCACAGCAGAAACGCTCAGCACTCACAAAAGCACAGGGAGCACCACCGGCCTCATCTTGTTCATATACATATGTGCAAGGATGGTCCCTCCAGCACCTGGATTTAGGCACTCAGCTGGCCCTGGATCCCATCCTCCCCAGTTAGCCACAGCCCCACTCTAGCCCTTGGTGCAGATCCTTCTCCCCTTCCCCTTCTTCCCACCCACACCCACGCAGTGGATGGCTTAGACACAGCCCATCCTGTGGTCCTGGATCCTTGTTCTCCCCCCATCACCTCCTACAGTGAGTCTCTCCTGCACACACAGACAGGTCTCTTGGGCAGCCCCAGGTGCCATGGTCTCTACAGCAGCTGGCCAGGGCTACCCTATGCCTACCCTGTCCCTCCGAGAGCCAATTCTGCCTGTGCTCCCACCCGGAGAGACACACCTGACTTCCAGGCCACTTCACCTACTTGCCAGCCAGTCCAGCGTGCTCTTCGCTAGTGCTCACACACTCACTTGCACACCCACCCTTGCTGCAGGTGCTGCACTGTGGGCATGTGGGACCCCTGGTCCCATGGCAGGGCTGGCACTGAGACTTCCACATACATGTGTAAGCCCTTGACAGGAAAAACGTCAGAAATAGAGTTTAATTAGAGGAGACAGGACAGGCTGCACTGGCTGGCATGGGCACCACCAGCCACATGGACTGATGGCCCCTGCTCACACCCCACCAGGCCTTTCTGTCCGCCGTTCCCACAGGTCACCCTGCCCCATGGAGACTCTCCCGCTGGCCCGTCCGGGTGGGTCTGGCCTTGCCCCGGGGCCCCCCGGGGGCTCCTGTAGCACCAGGGGTGGCTGGGCTAGGGGCCTCCATTGCCCTCGCAGGGCTGCTGGGGCTCCCCTTGCCCCTGGGCCTCCTGCCCCATGATGCAGCAGAAGGACGAGCTTCTAGGAGGCTGATGGCAGCTGTGGTGGGCCTTGGAGCAGCCGGGCAGGGTGTGATTCAGTGTTCCCCACCTCCCCTTGTTGCTCCTGCCATGCTTCTTCCTGTGCGTGAAGACAAGCTCTTCTATGGCATAAACTAACACGTGTGTGTACATATGCGTGTGCATATATATATATATCTATTTCCAGATATGAAAATGTACAGATCCCTCTCTGTAGAAACATACTTAGCAATTTTAAGTGCTAATGCTCCATAGATGATCTTTGGACTTATTAGTAATGTGATGTTTCATAGCCACAGAAGATTTGAGGGGAAGATTCTTATTAATTAAAAACTGTCTACCCAAGCTGTACTCCTTTTCTCCAAGGAGGGTAGTTAGGAAGGCACCCAAAGCAGGGAGAAGAACTTTTTTGGTTGATAGGGAGGTAGGAAAACATGTGGAAGTGAAGAACCTTGGCTGGCAGCCTGTGGCACTGCCACTGCTGAGCACAAGAACATCTGATAGAGAAAAGCATTTAGAGTGTCATGACCAATGTCTTTGCTCTCCATCTAGATGCAAGATGCTGGTAATCTGGAGAAGGTCAAAAAGACAATTGTAACTCGATTTTTGTAAGATTTTCTTCCTGGTAACAAAGTTAGAACTTTACCTGGTTGAGATTATAATAACAGTAGTTCTAGATAGAGTAATTGTTTCTTTCTGGTTTTAACCCATTATCTCTTCATATTCCATAGAACTACTTGTTAAATTACTATTTCACTTGTCAGTGAGGAGACTGTTCTCTATGGCTTTGAAAGTATTGAAGTGTTTTATCTGCAGGTGCAGGGAAAAAATGGAAATTTTAGTGTCTTTTCTCACATTGTTTTCCTTGCTAAGACCAGAATTTACAAACCTTTGAAGAATACAAAACAGATGTGTTTAGCTACACCTTCAAGACCTGCAAATCCAGAACATATATCCCCAAGATAATCTTTATGTATGGATGAGAAATTTCAGTCCTCACTCTTTAGACATCTTTTCTGATTTATAAATTTTTGCATTACTGAATATAATGAATATACCTGTATCTCACTAGAAGTCGTTGAAATCAATTAGCAAAGTTTTTAAATGTAATAGAGAGGAAACACTACAATTTCTAATCAGAAAAAAATGGGGGAAAAAATTACTTCAGATATTTCCTGTATACTGAATCATGGTGTTTGAGATTCTCTCTTGATTCTTCACCTAACAGCCTGTCCTCCTTTTTTTTTGTATTAACAGCATATTTTACCTGGTAGCCAGAACATATCTTTCAGTGGATTGTGTGGCAGTGATACTTTGTCACCTTGACATACCTGTTGCAGTCTGGTTTCCCCAGGGAATCCTCATATACTGTCTGGGAGCCAAAGCTTCCAAGTTATCAGCAAAATGCTGCTCATAGCACTCGTCTGCCTGTCAATTTATCCAGATTTTTGGCAATACCTGTGGCAGCATCTATTTCTGAACTGATCGTGTTGCTGTATTAGAGGTGGTTTCTTTCAGGTCATGTGTTGTGATGGTTAGAGCGATGTAAAATCACTGTTTGCGGTATGCCATAGTAGTCTTACTAATAAATAAATACACATAATTTGATTTTAAAAAGAAGAAAAGAGGGGTGGCCTGTGCTTAGGCAGACATGACTTAGGTTTTTTTCCCCAAATAAGTATGTGTTATAAGCACATTAACTGTCATACAGGTGCTTGTTTGTAAGTTGACTGCAAGCATTTGTAGAGAAGGCAATTTGCCTTTGACTTAACTATGAAGAACTGTGTTTGTATCAGTATTGGGGTGACTGAGAGACTTCCTAATGGAGTGTTTTCTATTCTCATCATAGTGTCTCTAATGGTCACTTAGCAATATGTTTTATATGGTTTTTTTGCACAGTTGTCATTCAAGCCTTTAAATTTAGAAGTTCTATTACAGCGCCATCTGTCTCTGCACCAGTGAGTGTGGCTGCACACTTTTGAACAGGAGAGAAAAGCAAATTGATTTCATACTCTCAGAAGAAAAGATAATTATGATGGCTGGTGGAGACCAAGTTGACCACGAGCCAGCAATGTGCCGTTGTGGCCAAGGTGGCTGATGATGAGGAGTGTTGCCAGCAGGTTGAGGGGGGTGATCCTGCCCCTCTGCTCTGCACTGATGAAGCCATACCTGGAGTACTGTGTCCAGTTCTAGGCTCCCCGGTACGAGAGGCATGTGGAGCTACTGGAGGGAGCCCAGGAAAGGGTCATAGAGGTGATTAAGGGACTAGAGCACCTCTCTTATGAGGAAAGGCTAGACGAGTTGGGACTATTTAGCTTGGAGAAGAGAAGGCTCGGGGGGGATCTTATTAATGTATGTAAATACCTGAAGGGAAGATGCAAAGAAGATAGAGCCAGGCTCTTCTCAGTGGTGCCCAGTGACAGGACCAGAGGCAATGGACACAAACTGAAACACAGGAGGTTCCCTCTGAGCATCAGGAAACACTTTTTTACCGTGAGGGTGACTGAGCACTGGCACAGATTGCCCAGAGAGGTGGTAGAGTCTCCCTCCTTGGAGATACTCAAACACTGTCTGAACATGGTCCTAGGCAATTGGCTGTACGTGTCCCTGCTTGAGCAGGGGCATGGACCAGGTGACCTCCAGAAGTACCTTCCAACCTCAGTCATCCTGGGATCGTGTGATTCTGTGAATCCATGAGATTTATGTAGCATTTGCTTGTTTTCTGTGTGTGTATGTATATTATACGTAGGCATCTGTAATCCATAACATAGTAGCACAATAACATGGCAGCAAGCTTTAGAGTAACAATTCCAACAGTCACAGAGAAATGGATATGTTTAGTTTAAATGGGAAATCAACCCTCATCCCTTTTGCAAAGACTCATTCAAACTGTTGAAGGTCAGCAAAGGCAGGATACTTCAGATCAGTGGATTCGTTAGCTAAGTGGTGATTCTTACTTTTAATGTAGAATCGTTATTGTGTTGGATGAGCAAGTAGTTTTCACTTAAGCATATGGCCCATTGCAGTGTTTTGAGGACTTTGCCCATGAGAGGTCAATTTACAGGCAGATAGGTGGTAGTTTTCCTTTTAAATTAGTCTGCCATCTGTCAGCTTTATACCCTGTTGACATCTGGACATTATTTCTGATTGAAATACACAGATGAGAGGGTTTTTAAATAAAAATGGTATTAATTAAGAGCTGATGAGACTCCAGATAATGATAAACTTGTTTCTTTGAAGAACTGAGTACCCGGAAGAAGTTACTCATGGCAGAAGTTGTGTGACAAGCATAGTTAGCAGTTGCTGCTACCATGGCTGGTATTCCCAAGCTAATGTCAATATTAAGCCAGTGGCATGGCTGTGTTTTTTACTAATCTAATATATATTAAGCTGAATAAGCCTTTAGGCCACAGAGAAAGAGACTATCTATATAGAAACCATATATGTACCATGTATTTATACACATGCATACATCGCAGAGTTGAATAAGCAAGTTTTTCTATTTTTGTTCATTGTTTATGCTGAAACGTTCATTTACATCTTATGCCCTTTATTCCTTTCACTGAAAATGACCTGTTACTCTGTCTGTAAGCATGCTTGAGTCAAAAGAAGAACTGATAGCCTTTGGTTGAGGTGACTAGTACCATTCTCGTATCTGGTAGAGCTGGTCTATTAGAAAAATAGGCACAGCATGATAACTGTGGGTCATAAATGCATTTTAAAAAAAAGTGTTTCCATGCAGTATTTTAAATAGCTAGATGATATTATTAGGGTAATTTTGACAGAAGTGTTTTGAAGTATATTGCAACAGGAGATTAAGACTTAAATAACTTTCTACATGTTAATTAATTTTAAGAGTGTATTAATTTTCATATTTATAGAAATATTTGAACTTGGAGTTTACAGTGGAAAGAAATTTTTTAGAGTAGTAGTCTGTTTTAATGATTGATTCACGTAAAACTGCTTGATATTCACTGGCTTTCCATCTTACAGTTTTCATAGCTTGAAATACCTGGATAATTATTGCTTCCCTAAAATAAAAAAAGCAAGCTGATAAAAACAAGCTGGAGATTGTGAGAGAGATTACTTCTCTACTGAACTCCAAAAAAAATAATTTTGACATTTTCTTTTAAACTTTCCTCCTGTCCTTAATTTTTTTTTTTACCAGTAATAATTGTATTGATCTAGTAGATCTTGCTGTGCACTTAAAGTTAATCCATCATTCAGTGTTAGGAAAGTGCTCTCCATTGAATTAATTCTTTCTCATAATAAATAGTTCAAAAGGGGTTTATCTTATTTAGTATATGTAGAAATATGGTGTTTATTATTAATTCTGTGATTTTTGGTGGTAGATTTCATGTTCTTTGGAAATACTGTATTTAGCACAGAGAAATACTTTCTTAGGTAGAGAAAATGTAAGAAATTTTGAGTTCTGAGCTCTGTTTGCCTGCACAGTCAAAGCAGTTTTGCCAACTAAGAGGCTGAGAAATCATCTTTTGAAATCATGAGGTCAGTTACTTAAATAGATCTGATTATTGAAGTAATGAGGCATTCCATTTAAGATGTGATATTTTTAGATTGCTATGGCAAAATAAATTTTGGAATTGCGACGTTTATAACTGTACTCCCATGCGCACAGTTGGGCTTGTGTTGAAAGAGCAGGTTCTGCAAAACTTTGTACAGCCATTTTGTGATTTTGTGCTTATAGTCTGCTTTAGGCAAATGTAAGGCATGCCAGGATTAAGACTGTATTTTGAAGGGATGAACACTTCTGTGATTTAAACACTGCCCAGAAAGGAGGGTTTATATTCCTCTTCAGTCTTCCTGTTCACTCCCAGCTGTTACATGGTTGTTCTCCAGTTTATGAGCCTGATAAGAGAATAGTTTTCTATTAGGGTACAGACTTGATTAACAGAAGGGCACACAAGCACAGATGGAAGCATACACCAGTTAACAGGAGATGAAAGAAAGAGAAGGAAGAAGCAACATTTCATTGGCAGCAAACCATTAGTTCGGCTCAGCTACTTTTGAAACCACCTCCTAGGAACAGGTTAGGAGCCTGATTAGGAGAAAATTGTCTAATTTGGTGACTTTTGCTTTTGTCTTAAATATGTACATGGAATTTGATCTAATGGCATATGATGGAAATACATTAAATTGAAGCATATATTTTCCTTGCATAGATGTAACAGGCTGATTTTATACTAATTACTATTAATGCTATTGCTATTTTACAAGTTCATATTTTAGTGGAAATAGTACTTTGAATATCAGTGAGTTCAAAAGAAAACATTGAAGTAATTCTGTTTTAGCAAATGACCCCCTAATTGACCCAAAGTCAAACCTTCATGCTGTTGTGTTTCAAAATCTGAAGCTTTACAGGTTTGTATCTCTTGATGATGTTAATTTATTTCCTTTTTCAAAATAGTGTGTTTATTTCAGACTCTAATTGTTCTTCCTAGTGCTGATTATCTTAAGTTTATTCCTCCTCTTTGGATCTTCCATTTCTTTAACCCTTTTCTGAGGTGTGACTCTCTCCAAGATACTACACTTTTTAAAGATTTTAGGAGTTATTCTTGGTTTTGGTTTCTGCTGGAGTAAATCCAGCTTTTAATTTCCTGCTTTCATTCTCTTGTTTTCTGTGAAGCCAGTACAATTAAGTTATTCTTACAGATGTCATAAAAAATGGTACATTCTTTTCTTTTAAAAGTTACAATTTCCAACAAAAGGTCTTTAAGATTCAGTTCAGGTGTTTACACAAATTCAACAAATTAGGAGTTAATATTTTTTCCAACTTAATTTTGTATTTTGTTGTCCACCTTCCTCTTAGAAAATCTATATTGAGAACACAGAATTTCCATTTTTAGTAAAAGTATTTGTTTCCTGTAGTTGAAATATGTAGAAAATTATAATTTTGTTAGTGTTTTGTTTGTTTTGCTATAAGGTGCTAGTTCGTGGCTTTGCACTTGGAGTCTTATGCTATTAATCGTAAATATTCTCTAAAAGATAACTTTCAGCTGTTTGAGGTTTGAAAGAAAACCACTTTTCTTTCTGATCATGAAGAGGTAAAGTGTAACACAGCTACCTCTCACCAAGTCACTCCAGACCGGTGACACTCTGTCGTGTACAGTTCAATGAGAAGCTTGTACTGAAGAGAAGAAAAAGACTTTTTTTCACTCCTAATGAAAACCTGTTTAAATCTCACCCTTTCTTCACTGAAAAAATTAGGAAGTTACTTTATGTCTGAAGCATATGTGGATTGTTATTAACACTTCTGTCAAAGATTATACAATAATAAAGATGTTTAGATCAGATTAAGGTATATTCCAGTATGCAAGCTGGTCTTTCTGTGTGCGAAAATAACACTGGTCAAGGAGACATTATAGAACAAAAAGAAACTATTGCCAAAAAATGATGCTGCTTGAAAAAAATTGATTGCTCCATGAGAATCAGCTGCCTTCTGCAGCACCTGCTGAGTTGATTAGAGGCAAGTGGTGGCATCCAGTTACACAGAACAGGCAGGTACCTGCCATGGTCAGCCTCCTGTGCTGCTCCTGCAACTTTGTAGACATTCCCTGTGGCAAAAAGGTCATTGCATTTATTCAGGAAATGCTTCTGATACCTACTTCCAGTTTCAGTTTGAGAGTTAGAATTTGGATTCATCAAAACAGTGCCTCCTTTGGATGTACCTGGTTCGTATCTCTGATGTGTTTGCTCATGAGGTGGGGCCAGCCTCTTCTCCAAGGTGCAAAGTGATCTTCCAGTAGGCAACAGGCACAAGCTGGAACACAAGAAACTCCTGCTAGATGCTTGGAAAACCATCTTCACCATAGGAGTGCTGAAATATGGGAACAGGTTGCCCAGGAGGCATGTGGAGTCTGCATCCTTGAAGATACTTGAAGATCACCCAGTCAGAGCCCTAGGCAGCCTGCTGTGGCTGGACATGCATTGAGTAGGGGTGTTTCTAAAGGGCCTCCAGGGATCCCTTCCAGTGTAAATTAGCCTACGGTTCTGAGCTCTGCATGCAAGGTGCAGTTACTTGAATATGTTGTGTATTACATGTCAAGAAAGTCAGTTGGTTTAGTAAAGGTACTTATGTGTGGAAGGGAAAGCAGCACAAATTAACTATTTCATCACACAGAATTTCTTGTTAGGCCACCTTTAGAGATAAGGGGCATAAAAAACCCAGCATGTTACACGGTTTGAGTAACCTCAGTAGAGAGCATCTTGAGTATTTGCCTTGTGTTCTCCATAAAAGAACAATACTCTTCTATGGCTATTCCAAGCTGCAGTTGATTGAGTTAGATTTCTGCTGCCGGGATAATTGGACACTGTTTCAGAAACGCCTGGGAATTTCTTGAGGCCTGTAACACAAGTTGCCATACAAAGTTCCTAGTGTGCTGTCCTCTAAACACACAGTCCTCTGTGAAAAGAGTGCTCCAGCCATCCGGAATGATCAGAGTAACCCCACATGTAAATGTGACCTTCCCCTGCCTCACAGAGCCACTGTGTCTGGGTCCAGCCGTCACTCACAGAAGCACTTTCTTTCACTTGATCGAGTCTTCAAAACAAGCAAGACAATTGAAATTTCTCCTCCTTCTTCCCCATCCAAACTGTTTTATTCCTCCTAGCCCACCTTAAGATAACGTCCCGTGAACTGGTTTGTGAGAGACTAGCTGCTGGTGTGGGCCAAAATGTAAAGTGGCATTTATGCAAGAGCTGGAAATGCGGAGTGATCTAATTACGTGCATATGTAAGACACTTCCTTTTTTAAAATTTTTTTTAATTATGCTAATTTTATTTGGTTTTATCTTACAAACCATGTGGTAAATAATTTGATTGTTGTACTGGTCTGCAACATACTCCTAGTAGCAAGTCTATAAAAATCTGAATTAAAAAGCATATGTGCGTATAATTTCCAAACAGTTCTTAATATGAATCATTGAATCCTGAAGAATGGTGGCTGGTAGTTAGTATTCTGGATACTCTGATGCTTAATTCATTTGATTATAAGTTTCCACCTTGTTTGTTCATTTGTTATAGCATTTAAAAACATCTTGGCTTACTCTTCATTTCCCTTAATGGAACTAAGTTGTGTGGCTGTAAGCTGCATGACTTTCTTAAACAGCATATTTAATATGATTCTGGTATCCGTGGCTAGACATATTGGCATATGTCCTTAAAATAAAACGAAGCGTAATTCATTATTGCTATTGAGACTCTTCCCAGCTATTTCTGGAAAGATTAGGAGAGAAATATTATTTCATTATTGGTTTTTGTTAATTCTTCAGAGAGTTAACACAGTGGGAGGACAAAATTGCAAATACTGTAGCTGCTTAAAATGCATTTATTCAATAATGTTTAAGTAACTCTGGTGGTAAAGGAGTCACCCAGAAATACATTTTCTGCTTGTTCCTAGATACTTTGTATATCAAAGCATAGGAAGAAAGAAAACACAAGTTACCTGAAAAAATAGCCCAGCATCTGTGTTATGACATGTTACTGAAGTTGTTGGTGTTTCCTCTCTCTTTTTGTGCATTTCCACCACCTCCCATAAATGATAAGTAGCATTATATATCCATTGTAAGGAATATAGATGGGTCTGTGTTGTATTCTGAATTATATTATGGTTCTTGAAAATTCCTGGATCACTCACACTAGTAACACAGTTGATCAGTAGTGGAATTATTTTAAAAATCTGAAAAAAACGAGTTAGCAAGGAAAAAGAGATGAAAGTTGTTGAAGAAAACAAAAACCATGATTGCAGTAGTAGTATCTTTCAGTCTGATAATTTATTTCTTAGAAACTACTGCGTTTTGAACTATGACCACAGAGTATGAGCTAGTTTTTCACAATGAGGAAAGTAAAAATATTTTTGGAAGTGAACAGTCTACAAGTAGCCTGTAGAAATGAAAGGCCTGACCGTCTTCTGATTCACAGAAATGAACAATGTCTCTCTGAAATCAACGTGAGCTGGCTGTACTTGAATTTCTTCCTGCAGCCTGTTTTGGGGCTCACTTCGATGCCCATTGAAATCAATGGGGATTTTTTTAGTGATAAGATGGAATTTGAATTAGCCCTTAAATGCTTATAGAAGACTGCGTTGTGCGTGTATCTGTAACTTAATGTATAAGGTTACCAAATGTTTCCAGAGTGCAAATTTTACAAATAACACATCATGCTTTTGACCAGTTAATTTGATCATGAAGGAGAAAAAATCAGTAAGTAAAGAAGTTACAGAATTATAATATGCTGTCCATAAGAAGCCCTAAACATAATATGTCACATTCTGATACCAAATGTTTCTGTGTCGTTTGAGGACAGAAGATACAATAATATTTTACTGTCTCTTCTGACCAAGCACAGAAAGAGACTGGTCCTGTTCAGAAGTTGGAGAATGGACAGAGGGATAACCCCTCAGAGGTCTTACCAGCCCTTTTTGAAACTGTGATTCGAAACCTCAAAATTCCACTGTTTTCCCATTTTGCTTTCATTCACCACGAGGGAAGAATAAAATTATTATTCTTTATTTTTTAACCACTTTTGTCTCCAGAATGTGTTTTGATTTTGGGGGGTTTTGGTTTTGTTCTTTTTAAGTCAGAGTACATACATGCAGTGGTTTTGAAATGGGGTTTTATGCATGGTGGGAGAGTCATTCTGTCAGTAGTTCCTCAGAAGGCAGGGTGGTTTAACTTAGTTCTGTGTAAGACTCAATAGGACTGAAGTTTTTTGAGTATATTTTGCCCAGTGAAAGACTTAACCATGTTGGCTTCAGTTTGAACAGAACACAACGAAAATGTTACAGTGATAACAGAAAAAAAAAGAAAACTGAAGTTTACTATTTTCTCATTAATTCCATAGTAGCTGTTTCCAATGGAGCATATGGAGAATACAATGTAAAAATAATAATAAAATAAAATGTTAAGAGAAGAAAAAGAAGGAGTTAACAAATACTCAGTTCCTCTTCTTCTCACTGTTTTAATTGAAGGGAATGAAATACTTGATACTCTTAACAGTAAAGCTC